>CAMAPF010000926.1:1407500-1560000 GCA_945859915.1 Cuscuta epithymum | reverse complement strand
TCATAAATAGTACTACCATTATTTTATTTCCAAAATAGGACTAAATAAATTTTATTTTGAGAAGTTTTAATCAAGTTATTCTTTTAAAAAGACTAAATAAGTCTTATTTGTGGAATAAACCATATTTGATCCTATTTTTAAACTTTGTGTATGTTTTGGTCCTATATTGAGTAATTTCTATTTTTTAATGATGGTGTCAATTTTAAAATTTTGAAAGATTACATATACATATAGGTATATGTGGCACCACAACTGTATATGTGGCTCCGTCTCTGTCCGTACCACTAACAATGGGACAAGAGAGAGTGACAAACTAATAAAAAGTGGTTTATGTGGTTGATATTGAATTGATAAAGTAAGAATAAAGTAAGAATGATTTAGAGGCACACAAACTTTACCAAATTTGGTATGAGACAATCTTAGTGAGACAAATAAAAAAAAAAAGTAAAATGAGACAATCTTAGCGGGGCGGAGGGATAGCATTAATTGCTCAAAATAACATTTATAATTTTGAAGATTGACACAGTAGGAGTAAAATAATACTTTGCAAAATACTTGGCCTTCAAAATAACTTTTGAATTCCAATCAATATTTAATTTATATACTAAATATCCAAAACTGATTCAAAAAGTTACATATTTAGTAAAGGTGGTAAAATAATAAATAGTATGTATAAATACTCAACATCTTTTCAAATGATATCAAATCTCAAATTTTGGCACATGATTCATATATAAATTTTTGAAATAACTAACAGGGAAAATAGTAGTTTTGATTGAGAGAGACACCTCAATTTGTAAAATAGGAGACAATATTAGTGGGAGTACGAGTGTTTTTTTTTTATCATCAAACCGATAACATTATATTACTAAATCATTTGCCAAAAGGCTACAAATACAATCGGGCATATCAACGTAATCCACACACTGATCTGAGATGATAACATGTGCCCGAGCAAGAGCATGGGCGACACGATTCGCAGATCGTTTACAAAAAGAGATATCAAAATTACTCTCTGTTTCCAACAACTTCCTAATATCGTCAAAAATTAAATTCACATAAGTCAACCCTCCGTCTTAGATATTCCATGCACAACCGTGAGGGCATCGGTCTCAACTTGCACATCCCGCCACCCTGCCTCCTTTGCATAAATTATAGCATCCCGAACACCCATTGCCTCTGTTTCTTCAGCAGTCCATTCCACTGAAACTGAAGCCCCCCGAGCTTTAATAAAAGCTCCTTCCGCATCTCGGACAACCCAGCCCCATGAGCGAATTCCTCTTCCATCATTGACAGCTCCATCCACATTAATTTTAAGGCAAACCCCGGTCGGCCTTTGCCATCTTTCTCCTTCATTGCGCTTCCTCCCAACCTGCATATTGGCCTGAGATTTGCGCACCTGCTGCCATGCGCCCAGCATGCCCTCGGCTCTCCGCAGGACGCCATCCGCCTCTTGCATTTCATCCTTCCACACAGCATGATTCCTCCTCTTCCACAAGCTCCAAATAATTGCCAAAAACCTGCACCGAGCACCTGCATCCGCCTGCTCCAACTGCTGCCTAAGTCATTGATTCAGTTCCATTTGTGGTCCACCTGTGTTAATGTCCGCGAGTTGCCAGACCTCCTCGGCTTTTGAGCAGGAACGTAATGCATGATCTGAGTCCTCCCCGGGCAGTCCACACAGCTTACAGCCTCCATCAATTAGCACCCCTTTCTTCCTTAGATTTTCAACAGATGGTAGAGTGCCATCCAAAATCTGTCAAGATAGATATTTAAACTTTGGGGGAACTTGGGCATCCCACAGATTCCTCCACCCTATCCAGCCACCTGAATTATGGAGCCCCATGAGCAATCTATAACAGCTTTTAACTGAAAACAACCCATTCTTTTCCAAAATTATTTTGAAAGCCAAGTATTCTTGAAAGTAGTATTTTACTCCTATTATGTGAAACATTCGAAGTTTATAAATATTATTTTGAGCTCTGAATGCTACCCTAAATTATTATTTAGTATTTTGGCAAAGTAAAGGATTATTATTTTACTTGAATGTGTGAAATGATATGAGATGGAATTTTTCTCTTTACAAATCCCAATTTAGTTTATAAATAATATTTTAGAACACTATTAATTATTTTGAGAAATTTTGACCGATATTTTTAAAAAGTTATATGTATCAAATTATATTATTTAAGGGACCGAAAAGACCTTATTTAGCATTCTTACTAATTTTTGTTTCTTTGTGTTTTATTTATGTATTTGGTTTTGTACAAGTGAAGATCTATACTAGATGTGATTTCAAGAGGTTCCGCTACATCACCGTTGAACTAGTAATTCATTTTAGTTTTAGATTTTTAGTTGGACAATCATTTGTGAGAAATTTAGTTATAGTCAATTTATGAAATTGTATTTATGGTGGTTACCTTGTGGCTTGTGCATTCAGTTATGTGAGAATCGAGTTTGACAGTAACGTCCCTTATTTATTTTGATATTCCATTGCACAATTCTAATGTTTGAAATAAATCATTTTTACAAGTATTTCCATGTGGATAATTTAAGGGTGTTCCTTTAAAAAAAAAAGTGTATTACGTTGTCTAGTTATCTTGAGTTTTTATAATGAAGATTGGGTAGGTGTAATTTTGAAAATGTAAAGGTAAATGCATATCCAGAATATCAATATCAAGAATCAAGTCCTATTTGCGAGGAACAGGGTTGGATTTGGACAGGTACTGGTTTTTGGAAACGTAAAAAAGTTTTGGTCAACCTTGCTAGTCCCTGAACATGAAATGGTGTGCATAAATGCCTTAAATGGTGCACATTCGTGTCTCAAGTTTTATTGATTTGAATCAATCAATGTTTTATATTTGGCATATTGCACAACACATATTTGGGAGTTGGCATTCGCCAATGTGCCAATGAATGAGGAGTAAAGCAGCAGCATCAGACCAGTAGCACTTGTTTATTCCAGATTTTTTTATTGACCCCGCCAAATGGCAGTGAGGAGTTGACCATGATGGTTATCGAGCGCTACAGAGCTTCTTAGCATTTTCAACCGCTTCAACGTAAAAATACAATCGCCATAGTGTTATATTGTCCTGCAATGAAGAGACAAGCCTTAAACTCCAATAGTAAGTACCATGCAAATCACTTTCTTATTTCAATCAAAATGCTGGGATGTCCTCATGGGTACACCTCATATAGTTTACTTCCTCATGAATGAACGAGATTGTGGGATGAGGGTACAGTATACCATTTTCATAGAGTGATGTACAGTTGTACACCATGGGACAAACCAAAATATCCTTGTAGCACAAATCTGGTTACCTCTTTTTCTAAATCAATATGTATCTGATTGCTATAAAATGTATCAGATTGCCTATGACACTGAATGATCTTCAGGACGCCGTCAAGATTTCTTGGTGGTAGATTCTTAATCATCCTCTGGAGCTGTTGTTTCTCTAGAAGGGTCATTAACCTGCCAATGTCAACAAAGGTTTCCTAGCTGGTACACAACACTTGATGATTTTTTTGATATATTGGAAAGGAAACTCTTAATAATCATGTTATTAAGCATTAACATCCTTTTCAAGACCAGGTAACAATAAAACATTACAAGCATAAAAAAGAACACTCCAGTGCTTGGTCCATATTCAAACATTGCTCTGGGATTTGAATTGGAGTGCAAAGACAGATCTAGCCAAAGGAGTGCCTGGTTGGTGACATCTTATTTTTGCTTATAGCCTTTTTAAAACAACATACTGGCCTATTCGACTCTATGGTTGAATTGGTTGATAATGGGAAAAAGGTACACCAGTATACTATTTCCTTTATTAAAACAGCATGCAAACTGTAACAAATTAAGTTATAGAAGCTACAATACAATCAAATTCAGCAACTTCAACCATTTCACTGCTAATTCACCCACACCAAAAAGGCTCATGTGAAACAGATTGCACTGCAGTCCGAGGGTCGGCCCACCTTATCCTAGAGACTTGGCAGATGTGAAACAGTCATGGGATATGCCTAAGTGATCGACTAGATCCTAAATAAAAAAGAATCCAAACTCCACCTTGGTAAGATTTGAGCCTTACACCCTATGGCAGCAAGCCAATGATGTTCTTAACTTTAACTTGAGAACTATACCACTCGAATCCATTACCTGCACTTCGACATCACAGCATCAAGTAGTTCTTCCAGTTCCTGCTCCATGTGGCTAAGCTACAAAAAAGAAACATCTAAATCGACAATGAAAATTCCTGACTGTTTTAAAATAGTCAAATAGCACTTGGCTGGCCATGTGTGATTATAACTGTAATTCTAAAAAGAAAAAGAAAACTGGATACCATAGCTAACAAATCATCTGATTCCCTTTTAAGTCCTTCCTCTACAATTGACCTCTCACTCTGGAGGAGAAACACATGATCATCCTAAAAAGTAAAAGTCACCAATTCAAGAATACATCACAACTTCATTTCTATGAAAAACAAATCAAGCAAAGAAATCCAAGAAAACACTAAATTTATGCAGCCCTTACAACTCCATCTTCTTTAGCAGCTCCAACACTAGCATCTGAAAGACAATCATTACTTTTCTCATTCATCAGCAAAGCCTCTCTCCCCACTTTGCGTTTAAGTCTGCAGGAATTGTTGAATGGCTAGCAGATGATGGTGTAAGAATAGTAAATTATACAATGATTGGATACATGAAGGAAAGAAAAGAATGAACGGCTACTACCTCTGGATCAGATCTCTCCTGAGAGCCTTGACTTTCTGAAGTGGAAGCCTAGATGATTCCACATTTAAAGCATTAGTTTTCCAACACAAAAGAAAATGCAAATGATTCTATTTTACAAAAAAAGGGTATTAGGAATCACAAAGACCATGTTATGGGTTTTAGTGCAGGGATGCAGGACTGCTTGTCCTTGATAGGGCTGGAACCCTAGGAAACTTGACCAAATCAAAGCCTTCAGTAATTAAGCTTGGAATGATATAGATGTTAATGGTGAAGCTAAAACACTGTTTTGGACTGACTTGCTATTGATGGTGCAAATGTGAAAAGGTTACGCATTGGAAAATCGCTTCTAAGAATTGCTGTAAGAGAGTGCTTTTGAGTTTTGGAAGTAATAAGCGCTTGGTTTTGAGGTTAGAAAATGCTACGGAGTATGTAAGATTTAAAATGTAAAAAGAAACAAATCTTATAATGTCAAACGATATTATCTATATGCCAAAGCCATTCTAAACTGACTTTTGCATTACGATGAGCAGTCAAAAATTTATTTGGGATTGTGTTAATACAAAAAGGAGCTTTCTCAATAACAATCACAACCCGAAAGGCACTTTTACTACTTATAAGGGCTTGATGAGCAAGTATAGAAACCTAAACAATTACAATACTTCTACGAGGAACCTAACAAAAACAGAATACTAATTTGAATTACAATTTGCCCCTAATGCTATTAACAGGAGACTAATACTCATGCGACTTGCACACATATTTCTCCCCACACTCCCTATTAGACCATTACATACATTTGGATAAAAGAAAATACTAGCACTAAATAAAACTAGCAATAATGAACATAAGTGAATCAAAACTAGGTAGTAGGTACAGAACGCCAGAACTACCGATACAATATAGGAATATAGAAGACACTTACTGGCGAAGACAGATGAGATGGTTTGAGCTTCTTACAAGGATTCCCTTGATCAGCTCCAGGTGCATCAACAGCAGAAATACTTAGAAGACTATCTGAGAAGCCCAGAAGAACCGACTTTAACTCACACATTTTTAAAACAGGGTCAACCATCTGCAATAACAAAGTACAAACTGAAACAGATGAGCTCCAAATTGAAAATCATTGTGTGTTAAATTGGTCCTAGCACACTCCATAGGAACTCTTTAGATGTGAAGTTTACCCCAAACTTATATACTAGACTCAAACCTAGTAGACAACTGAGGTAAGATGCTCAACACACCCCTCAGTCTAACCCGGATTGGACAGCTTGAGCGTTGGAAAATTGAAACAAACCAAGCCCCAGATGGGTTGTCCCGAACCATCATGTGGGCCGGTACACCACAAACCACCATCAAACCTATATCATGTTAGATTGATCTTAACTCGCCTTAAAAGGATACTCTAGAGGTGAGGTTTACCTCAAACTATTATACTCGCACAGGGTAAGTTTAAGGTTCTACTACTCACGCAGTCAACTTAAATATGTTTTAATCTCTAAATTTATATAACTACTTTTTATCATATTTCAATTTGTCTTTTGCGATTCAATACAACTCCTAACGTAGTTCCTAAATAAGCAGATGCAAATTATTAATGCTGATATATACATATCAGCAGGGAAAAGTTAATGTTAGCACTAGTCAACCATCGCAAATAAACCGAGAACAATGAAATGAGATAGAGGGATTACTAAACTATGCTTGAATCTTGTAGACATCTCATGTGGTATCGCTCATCAGGGTGCATAGCAGTAAACAGATTCCAGTAATGTACAAAGTAAAAAAGAGAACTTGCGGAATGGCAGGGAGGGGCTTCATAAAACATAATGAGAAGGGAGATAGGCGAAAAGGTAGAAAAAATGATCATACCTCATCAACATCCTGTGAAAGAGAAAAAACACTTTGGCGAAGCAAAGATTTCATCTTTTCAATTTTTGTCTCAGAGACTTCAGGTCCAATGCAATCAGAAAATAAGGATGAAGAATTTGCAGTGTTATTCTCTTTTGCAGTAGCCATGTTTCCATGATGATTATCAGAAGAGACAGGAGTTCGAAGTGATGAAGGGGGAGAGTCTCCATCTTGAGATAGTAATTCTGCTATCTCACATTTATAAAAGCTGAAGTAATCTGGTCCAGTGACGTTTCCAACATTTGACGCATCACAGCCCATTGGAGATTCTATAATGATAATAACAAATACTACGTTTATCATATATATATGTGGTGTAAAAAAGAAGACAAGTACATGTGATGCGGTAGGATAAAAGAAGAATGCCTTTTGTACATGCTAGGTTCGTTTGGAAAGAAAAAAAATTGTTTTCTAAAAAGTAACCCATTTTCTGGAGATCCTATGTTTGACTTTTTTCGGTTTTTGGCTAAATTTTGGGAAAACGACATCTTCTGTTTGTTTCATATTTCATAGAAAGAAATACGGAGGATAAACTGTTAGAGCCCATATCTCTGCTAAAAGCAATTCCTGCCATAAATACGCACAACAGAACAACAGGGCTTCAATAAAAAAGGTTCATAAGGCATTAGCTGCAAGCTATTCTTTCTGCAACATATGAATATGAAATTCTCTCGGGGCTGTTAGTTGTTGTTATCAGATAACAATAACTTTAGAGTTGGCTTGAGAGAGATGAAGGCATTTTCCAGCGAACACAAATATTAATCATAGCAGTAAAAACAGAAACCAGTTGCCCTACTTGAAATTACAATCAATAATCCATTTGAATCCAATATACTCCGGACGTATAACGAACCTATATACGTTGAAAAAATATAAAGAACCTAAGTTTAATATATATTATCGTATAAAATTAGAACTGAAGATAAGGTTGAAAGGGAGAAAAAACCTGCAATTAATTGTTTCCTATGCAGAGAAGCAGCCAACAAACGGCAGAGAGAAACCCAAAAACGGCAATAAAAGAAGAAGAATCAGAAGACGAGTGATGAGAGAAGAATGGAAACTGGATAGAGGAGCTTAAGGAGCTTATTTTAAAAAGGGAAAAGTACACAAAACTTACATGTGGTTTGGGCCATTTTCAGATAGGGGCATGTGTTTCATTTTCTGACAAAGTGGGCATGTGTTTCAATTCCGTTATCATAGCAGGGGCACGGCGTCTAACGCCGTTAGAAAAATTAACTCCGATTTTAAAAAGTCTCCGAAAAATTAAAAGAAAAATACTGGGAGGTGCGCCTCGTCAAGGAGATCAACAAACTATCTTTCTCTTTGGATTTTTCGGCTCTATTTGGATTATTTTTTAAAAACAAATTCACTAATATCAATTTTCTGGTGGACTTTCTGGAGATATGGTGGCTGGAAACAAAAAAATAAAGATAGTTTGTTGATCTCCTTGACGAGTCGCACCTCCCGGTATTTTTCTTTTAATTTTTCGGAGACTTTTTAAAATCGGGGTTAATTTTTCTAACGGCGTTAGAGGCCATGCCCCTGCTATGATAACGGAATTGAAACACATGCCCCACTTTGTTAGAAAATGAAACACATGCCCCTATCTGAAAATGGCCCAAACCACAGGTACGTTTTATGTACTTTTCCCTTTTAAAAATTACTAGTAATTATTACTTGGATGTTTTTAATGGGATATTTCGGTATTTCCGCCTCACCCAAAATCAGATACGGAGTATCAGGTTGGGTTTTACTTCAACAGGGCATAATGGATTAGAATTTTCTCACCAATTAAAATATCAATCATTCTTCGTGTATACCCCCAGAGGCCTAAGTTACACTTTATTTGTCACTCATACAAAAAAAAGTACAAAAAGATACACTTTCGACAAAATTGTCTGTTTGAGCAAAAAAATGGTTTGTTGATTAATGCAACTTTTGCCAGATCGATCAAGGTAGTTGCACGGAAACCAATATTAGTGTACACAGATATTAGTTGTATATGTAGACAAAAAGTGTATGCACATATATAATTTTTTGTACGTGTTGTACGCAGACATTTGTTTCGGTGCAATTTAAAGACTTTTTTATAATATTTTTTGTCTTTGTACACATACACTGACATAAAACTAGTGTCCGTGTACTGTGTACATACATTTTTTTCTATGGCGAAAGTTTATAGAATGTTACTAATTTTGTAGTTTCATTTTTCATTACAGACAATCCTTATAATCATTTAGCACCATACAAACAAAAATTAAAACGGGTCTAACTTTTCGATGAGTTTTCCACAAATTTTCCGGTGAGTTTCCAGTGAAAATGGTGATGGAAGATGGTGACGAAGATGATGATGGAAGGTGATGGTGAATAATAAAACCTAAAAAGAAAGAAAAAGATAGAAGGAAATAAAAAGAAGAAGATTGATGATAATGACAAAGGAGAAATAAAGAAAGAAGAAAGAAGAAATAGAGGGAGAGGTTCGTACGATGCAAGAGGGGAGGAAGAGAGAAAACAATGGGAATGGAAGGAAAAAATGGGGGTTGGTTATATAGGGTGTACCCTGGATGTAACTCAAGGTGCCCTGGATGTAAATCAGGGTGTATCTTAAGCAAAATTCTTAAAACATTCTTAATTCTCTATAAGTTAATTATTACATATTAAAATTAATGCATCTACAATATCACAATAATGACAATAAAGTTAACTATTACATATCAGATGCAGTTTTGGACTTATCCTGATGTTCTGAGAACTAATTTTGAACCCAACCTCGCCCTTTGTAGGAAATGACTTGATGAATTTGGGAATCGTTTATCGGTGAATGTTGACACCTCTTAGATATATCAGAATTTACTACATCAACTAGTATGCGATTTAAGTCCACTGAGGGAATAAAGAAGTAATATTAACCATAAGTTTATTAATACAAAATAAAAAATGGAGTCTTTGTAGAAATAAATAAAGAATGTTGGCAAACGTTGATAGAGCCAAGGCAAAGCCAGGGGAAAATGTCAGCATGGGGACTAAAATCCTATTACCTCCACCCCTACATCCTAAGATTGGAACAAAGGAAAGTTATGTGGTTTTTAAGAATGATGTGTTTGATAATGAATTGATAAAGTGAGAATAAAATAAGAATGAATAAGAGCTACTCAAATATTATCAAATATAATATGAGACAGATTTAGTGGGACGAATGGAAAGGAAAAAATAGAAAATTTATAGTGGAGCAGAGGAAGTATGTTGTATAAAATTATGGGTCAATTCAAACCTGAGGTTCAACCTGATCAAAGGTTGATCAATCCAGTCAACGTAACCCTGACCAAAATATATAATATAAAATATGTAGTATAATATATATATATATATATATATATATATATATATAGCTGTAAATCAAATTAAAATCATAAATTTTGAAAAGAGAAAGCATACCAAACATTGTATAAGAGTGATAATGTGTACTTCGTATAATTTATATAACAAGCATGTACATAAATATAAGGGCCTAAATATAATGTTTCAACATAAATGTTTTTAAAATATCTTGTCTCAGGGATGGGATTGTTTTTATAGCTGAAAATAAATGAACCTAACACGTAAATACAAATTTTTGAAAAAGGTTATAAAGATAGTCATGGACCCGGTCCAGTCCGACCAGACCGGCCCGGAACACCGGTTCCGGTACCGGGCCTAGGCCCGACCCAGAGAGTATACCGGTGGCGGTCCCGAGCCAGCAAAATAGCGAACCGGCCCGGCCGATTCGGACCATTTTTTTTTTTCTTTTTTTTTGGGTTTGGGCTGGGTTTAGGTGGCCTGGGTTGGGTGATTCCGAGAGGTTTGGGGGTGGGGGATTGAAATAAATAATAAAACACCAAAAAAAAATAGGAACCGGCCCGGCCCGGAACCGGTAGCCTACCGGGCCGGTCCTTACCCTAAACCTTCCAGGCCCGGCCAAGCCTAGGCCTGAACCAAAACCGGACCGGGCCCGGTCCACCACTATATATAGATACAAATTTATTTTTGCACATCATCACTACTTTATAATTAGAAAACTCTATAGTAATTAGTAAATAGTAAAAGACCAATACACTAATCATACGTGCATTTGAGTTCGAAACGAGAGGCAGACTCTGATCTTAGATTCAAAATTTTGTTTGATTGAGAGAATCCTCCATGCTCCAATGGCATTGCCACCTAGTTTTGTTCAAAAGTCGCAATCCTTTTCACTCACGACCCCGACCCCACAAGGTATATTAGGGAGAAATCTTTCTTTCTCTTTAAGTCTTAATCTTATACGTAGGATAAGCGGCGGACCCAAAGGGGGAGGCAATTGAGGGTCCGCCATCACTCCAATTTTTTTCTAGGTATATTTACCTTGAAATTTATAATATAAATGAATTTGTATGCATTTTTTTTATACCACCGCTCCTCCTATCGAGAAATCTTGTGTCCGCCGCTGCACAGGATATGCATACTCCCTTTGAGCATAGATTTACTTTTATGATTTTCAACTTTTTAATTGTTTTTTGTTCTTATTTTCAATTAATGAATAAGGATTTTAACTTTGAAGTTTGAACCATCAATTTGTGAGTTTCTTTGTTCATTAATTTTCATAATACCAGTTTCGTGTGCTTCCAGTGTTTTTAAAACAGTGAGATTAGTTGGTCGTCAAAATGAGCCAACACTTCGAATTTTTTTTCACTCGAGTAAAAAGATTATTATATGAAATAATCACATAGCATTTCAGTAAATACACATTCCATCAGCTAATTCAATCAAAGTATTACTGAATACTTTCATCTAAACCATTTCAGTCATTTCACCAATTTTCAATACTCACCTAATTGTCTCTTAAAGACTACAAACTAATGAAATGAAATTTCTAATGATCGAAAAATTTGAAGCATAAGATCATTTTAAACAAGATGAATAAATCTAAAATCTAAACCTTAAGATTATTTCTAAGAGATCATTTCTATGAGACCGAAAGATACTTAGATTGACATACCCTAACGGTTGAAATTGAAATGAATAATTGATTCAAATGAACAAAAAACTTAAACCGTTCTTGTTCAAAGAGTATCATACAGCAAGCAGACAATTAACGTTAGCTACAAATATGCATCACGAAAGAGTGATGCATATATTTGCTCTAGGCTTATAAGAGCATTATTTCATCCTATAATCATCAATCCCAAGCTAATATACAAGGAGACTTTCACTTCAATAATTCATAGGGGGGAAATGGTATGGATACTCAATGTAACAAATATATCAACTCGTTAGGACTTCACAAAAAAATAATCATAACCTCCCAGGAGGAAGAATCTTGGGGACGTGCTCCATGTGTTTAACTACAGACGATGGAGGAAGACGGCCAGTGCAAATCTCATGTACTGTGGAAAACAGAGGGAAGCCCTCCAGCCATCCCCGAGTAGATAGAAACTCGTAGACCTCTTTTGCTGTTGACACACCCTACAAAACATAGATGAGTCTCACCATCATTTACTAGGATTTTGAAATTTAATTTATTATTTACAAACAAATATATGGGAGTTAAAGGAAAGAAGTGTCCTAACATAAAAATCCACAAGCACTGCTATTTTGACAGAACTTATGTAATTGATATATGATTCTCGTCAAAATTTTACTTGGATGTTCTATTTATTACAGCTTTTTTCCAGTAAAGAAGGGCAGGCGTAACAAAACTGGCTCACCCCTTTGTGTTTTCCAGTGAAGAGGTTCCCTAGTCTATGTCATTCCCCTACCCCCCCCCCCCCCCCAATCGTATGTGTTAGAGTCTATGTCTTCCCCAGATCAGTTGCGTGCTAGAGTCTCACATGGGATCATTAAGGGTTATTTAGTAACTTAAATACAACAACAGTACAACACACATGGAGGAAAAAATGTTACACGCCTTGAGGTACACCTTTTGGTGTGTATTGGTTAAAATGAACCTAATATGGCATTGCATCCCAAGTTATCAGATGTTAGATGGCCGGTGAATGTGTGTTAGAATCAGTAAACTTCATGTTCCAGGATGTTGGTCCTCAGGCGGGAACCGATGGGCATGTTAGAGTCCTTCCTTAAGGATCTCTTTCAATAGCTTAGAGCATCTCCAATGCAACAGTGTGCACGGTGCATATGTGACATCAAAGATATAGACACATAAAATTAAATTAATGACATTTCTCTCTTTCTTTCCATGGTCTTCACATTTTAAGTTAATTTTTTTAACAATGTCAAACATGTTTACATTTAGACATTTCCCTTGATATTGTGATGAAAAGTTATCAAAGATTGACATGATCATTCAAATAAGGAGAGATGTATTATATTTCAATTTTCATGTGTCTATATCTCTCATGCCACGTTAACACCACACACATTGTTGCATTGGAACTGCTCTTAGATTAAATATAGGTGGGGGTCCTTTTGGACCCAATGAAACAAAAATAGCCGAGTTTAGGCACTTGGCATGACAAATTTTTCACAATCAAATGTGTTCTATAGCTAGCAGCAGGTGGCATACCTGAAGCTTTTGACCCTGCAACATCTCTGCTTCAAGTTCATCAAAAGACCTATCCAATGCTCATAAATAACCATCAGTGTACAAAGTTACAAACCTTCTTCGTTGTGGAAACACAGTATATAAAACACATCCATACCTCTTCCCCCCATTCTTTACAAAAGCTTCCGCGCACTTCCTGTTTCGTCCTCCTACTGCATTACAAGGGACTTGGTCACGTACCATACTTGCATGCCAAGAAAGTAATCAGCATCAATAATTTTTGTTTATACTCACAGCAAGTTGTAATCACATCCGCTACACCACAGCTCTCAAAAAATGTGCTGTCTTTAACTGAGGGGTATAGCGATTTGGAAAGTGCCTTCATCTCTCTCAAGCCAATTCTAATTATCGCAGCCTAGTGGAAATTTAATCAAATTTTAAAAGGACCAAACACTTAAGATTATTTGAGTTTTGACTTTGAGATCTCTGATATGCTGGATTGGTGGGGATCCTAAAGCCTTAAGGTTGCTTAAGATTCTTTTCATTTCATCCTAACACATTAAAGTTAAGTTTGGAACACGGAAAATAGCTGGGTAAGTAAAGCAGTGCCAAGGAAAATAGTTTTTTTCATGTTTGTTATCACCTTCAAAAAGTACAAGAAAAATCAATTTTGTTTTAAAACTTTTTACAATTTATATAGATATAATAAGTTATAATTTTCTCTCTCTCTGAAGTTCCTCCATCTTCCTCTCCATTTGTTCTTTCTCTACCATTTTCTGGTTTCCCAATGGACCCTATGAATTTACTATATTCCTGCCTTGGGGCCTTTACCTTTGTGTTGTTTCCCATCTCGAGACCATCAACAAATCCTATAGCATCAGCAATGAAATGGATGAAGAATAAATCACATAACATGCAAATCAAACTTTTGAAGAAAACTAAAAGGAAACAACACGAGAGCATGAACCTGCTGCTAAAGCCACAACATTTTTAAGGGTACCACATAGTTCTACTCCTTCCACATCTTCGACCTGGTGAATTGTTCACCAACAAAAAATAAAAGAACCGGGATAAGATAAGATCCTTGTATAACGCAGCTTGTTTTTCAAAAACTGTTTACATACCGTAAGTACTCACAATTGAGATCATAAAATAAGGTGTATTGAATAACTGAACCCATTTATGTGCAATCTCTTTGTTTTCCCTGTATCCTACTGTTGCTTCACTGAACATCTCCACTGCAATCTACATGTTACAGGTTGAGTTGTTATACAAACCATTAGTCTGCAGACCCTATTGACTTGTTTGATTTAGCAGAGAAAGTGAGAAGAACGAAAGCTGTACTAGAGTAAAATTAGAGAAAAAATTGAGTAAGGTGAAATTTATATAAATATATATATATATATATATATATATATATATATATATATATATATATATATATATGATGCATGGTTCCCCTAAAAAGAAGCTTTTAGGAGAGAAACGAAAATGAATCTCATTCATTGGATTCGACGATATTGTACTACCGGAGCTTCCCTGCACACTGCCATGTTGCACTAGTGGTAACACTTTTGTAAATACCTTAGAAAATCTCGTGTCAAACTACTCACAAAAGGCAGTGTACCATATATCCACCTTCACACATAAGAAGCACTCTTCCCATGTAGGTGCATATTTGGTGTTTTTCAATGGAGACTGCCTTTGTGACTACTGCAATGCGAGATTCCAAAAGCATTTATATTAATCTCATTGCTAGTGCAATACGTAGATCCAGAGGGAAGCTCTGGTATTGTAACATTGTTGAATCAAACAACCGAGATTCATTCTAATTTTTCACCTAAAGGTTTCCTTTTATTAGATCCAATAAGTGAGGTTTTCTCGACTTGATCACTGGTGGGCCTATATCGTTTCCACCCATTGATGAATTCAGTAATCCCAATTTTTCACTCATTCAAATCATATATTAGTTTTAGCCGTTAGATCTTTTAAAAATTAAGTTTTACCAAATACCGAGTATAATTCTACTTTTAAATACGAATTGATCCTAACAGTTAGATTTTGAGAGTGAAAAAAAGAGTGCAGGGCATCCATCTTAAAAAAATCTCCCCATTGAAATCAATAGTTAATACTCCCTCTCTCCAGGGTAAAAGGTTTTTACGTGGTTTAGTTTGACTGACCATAAAGTTAATTGATCCATGTCAGTAATAAGACTATTGTTAGTAAATAAGATTCACATATTCAGAAACTACATTAAGTGTTTTATAAAGTCATAAAAAACTCAAATTTGTTAAAAGTTGAATATATAAAGTGAAAGATTAAAAACAATTTATGTTGACCGGAGAATAGTGATGAGAACCTTTGCCTGGGAAGGAGGTAGTACTAATAAGCAAAATATTTGAACCATAAATTAATCAAATGCTTAGAGGTGATAAACCAGTAATTTTATCTCATTAAAATAGATTAATCAAAACTAAAAAAATGTACTCGGGATGATGAAAAGATTATACCACTTAGCATCATTTGTAATCATGAATGGGGAGAAGCAAATTTTAATGTTTCCCACATGCTTTTCCCTTTGTTTCTTCTCTATTTCTCACATAAAACCAAATAGCCAACTTCCCCTCTTTCTTCTCCCCCATTTTTTGACCTAAAACAAACAAAGGCTAAGCGCAGAAGTTCAGTAACCTCATTAGCAATGTTTGCCCCCATTAGGACACAGCAATTGACTCCAAGTTGTTTAGTGATGAGGGTGGAGATCATGTATGGACCCTCCACCCTTACCTCCATTCCTTTAATTAGAGAAATCGCTTGAGCATCTTTCCTAATTTTCCCAACTAATCCCTTGCATATATCCTCCATGAATTGATGAGGAGTAACAAAGACTAGCATGTTAGCTCCTTGCACTGCAACACAGTTTCCCCATAAATAATGTAAAATCTTAATCTTGCACATATTAATAATAGATTAATGACTAGTGCTCTAAAAATGCTAAACTAATCTAATGCCTTCTAAACTCATGTATGTAGTTATATTTTGGTCGAACAGTTGGCTTTTCATATGTGAGATGCCTAAACATCTCCCACAAGATTGACATGTTAATCCATCTAACATTGGTATTATGTCAATTAACAAATCAACATATCTTGAATTATATGACGATGAAGTATATATTTTGGTGTAGGATGCTAAGAGGTGGAGATAAGGAAGAATTAGGTGGGTCAACATTCACAGGAAAATAGGTTGGGCAAGGGTCTAGTGGCTGGACATAAAAAAAAGTTATTGAATAAATTGATTCCTCTACGAAAGGTACTCCTCCTTCAGCTCTGCAGTCAAGTTCCCATTGTGGCTAAAACATATTGCTTCTACTTTATTATTTTTCAACCATAAAGTAGGTTCACTAATTTGTCTTTTCTTCTTTGGAATTTGATTGTGCGATGGGAGTGCAGTAGAAACCTTGGTATTCTTACCTGCATGTTCAAGGTCAGGATCCGCAATAACATTCTTACCAAGCTTAATGCCAGCTAGATACTTAACATTCTCCTGCATTTAGGATTAATGATAATCTCCGCTGTCAGAGTTGAACCCACATTGCAGGCAAAATGAGTGATCAATACGTACTGTTAGCGAACTACAAAACAGGCTGAGGTGCATACGCTGGTTTTGTTAATGACCTCTGAGAGTTTTTCACCAGTTGGCAGTATTTCTTCAAATACCCACATCCTCACTTCATCTATGAAAAATCACAGCGAAAATATCCGAGATTCAAAATTTGATTTGGTAATGCACTATGGTTATGGGCTATGTTTGGGACACCAAGTTTTGAAAATAAAATAAAAAAGTTGTGAGTTTTGAAAAACATCACCTTAATTTTTTATTCTATTTTACTACAACAATAGCAACATCCATGTCTTAGTTCCAAAAGAGTTTGAGGTCGGCTAACATGAATCAACATATGAAATCGAGGTTAAAAAGGATACATAGAAAGAGATCAAACTGAAAAAAAATGGTTCTCTTTCGACTATGAAGAAAGCTGAACTTAATGTTACATTCAAATGAAAATGATTATGCTTAGATTAGATCACTTTTCAGCAGAACTGTTAATAAAGTGATTATGATTGTAATTGATTCAAATAATAATTACTACAAATACTCTCTAATTGAAAGAGTCTATTTCTTTCTGCTATACCAAAACATGCTCTGTAACACGAGAAAACAATAGGCATTCATTATCAGACGGGTTAACCAAAGTAGGCAATTTGGGCTTGTGAAGTAAACGAACAATATACAGGCAGAAATTTAAGAAAATGCAGACCGTGGAAAGAATGGAGCTTGAGGACGTTGGATGCAATGAGCTTAGCGGCAACACTGCCCCAGTTACCACTACCAACAACGGTGACTCTAGATTTCGTGTTGTCCGGAGCAGCGGCGGCGAAGCCATTGATTCCAGATGGGCGAGAAGCCGACGAGGGAGTCATTAAGATTGTAAAGTCAGGCGATGAATCGAATGCGGAGGAGGGGTCGTGGCTTTAGAATTGGGGAGGCGTGGGCGGAGAAGCCGGCGGAGAGCGGGTGAATGTGAGACGTTAAAAATGCAATGTAGCCTTTCGATGGATGGATGGAGTGAGTAATCATGAAATCATCTTCATCGTTCGTTCATGCAGCATCCATTACCAGCTTACACCAACGTCCCTCACTCCCTCCTCCCCCTCCTATTCTCAAAACAGATCTGCAGCTCCATCAAAATTGTACTTAGTAAAAGTTTTTGAAATAATTACATAAATATGATCAAAATAAAGATGGTTTACCAAAATATGACTAGTTACTAGAATAGTAATGAAATCATAGTAATTCATGTTCAAATTTTGAACTTAAGTTATCACAACACTACGTTGTAGTAATGAATAGTCATCGTAATGAAAGTTTTTGGGAAAACACCCAATTTGGTTCTGGTTCTCGTATTTTCCAGAAAATGTGGTTTATGTCCTCATACTTTTGAAAAGATTAATCGAGTTTCTGAACTTTGTAAAACCGTTCAATTAAATCTACTTGCAGGTTACTTGTCATGTCAGCAGGTCACCCGCTGACATGGCGCACATGTGACAGCCCAATCAGCAAGAATTTTGCTTACGTGGCAAACATTTGGAAGCCCAACCGGGCATTTGTTGATGAAAAGTAACCTGCAAATAGACTCAAATTGAACGTTTTTACAAAGTTCGGGGACATGATTGATCTTTTTAAAAGTACGATGACCTAATTGCCTTTTTTATGAAAGTATGAGGACCAAATTGACAATTTTCCCAAATTCTTTTAAAAGCTTCCGAAATAAAATTTGTAACTTTTGATACTAGCTTTTTTAGAGTAAAACTTTTAAGAGTGTACACATTTTGGTGTACACGTTTTATACATTCGCTTGTCTCACGCACAAAAAATTCTCTATCAACAGACAACTCTATAGAATTGTCTGTGGACAGACAATTTTATATGCGTGAAACGGACGAATGTACAAAAAATATACACCAAAATGTGTATACCAAGCAGTTTTGAACTTTTAATTTTAATACTCATATTATTTAATTAAGATAAATTTATGCCAAAAAAATTATAATAATGTGTCATATGAAACAAAACTCAATTAAACAATCGAGTTATAATAGAGTTATTAAAATCTTTTCCCTCAATAAAGTTTAACAGTTACGGAGTACTAAATAGCTCAATAATTGATGTTTTGAACTAGTTTGCCAAACGTAACCTTTATATTAACGACTCCACATTGAAAATCTTTTAAACTTTACTAATACCAAGGTAAATTTTTTAAAAAATAAGAGGATAAGTTACATAATTTCACACTAAATTAAAGAGTTAAAATGCATTATAAAACTCTTCATTTTGAAATCACCTCATTAATTTTTTATCGAAGGTATCTATAATTTAGTCAGGTATCTATTTTTTAGTTTTTACTTGGATTGTTTTCAGTTCCAGATCAGCAGACTTAAAGAGATCAGACCAAACCAGATCAAGTCATACCAGACTTAAACAGACCAAACCAAACTTAAACAAATCAAACCAGACCAGACTTCTGTATTTATAAAATACACAGAGACTCGACATTTATCATACCAGAACAGACCTGACCGGTTCAGACTAGACCAGAACAAACCTGATCGGTTAAGACCAGATCAGACTAGACTTAAACAGATCAAACCAGACCAGATTTAAACAGATCAGACTACCAAATTACAGTACAAGTAAAAACATCCTAATAATAAATTTCAAATTTTCCGCTCAAACATTCTCTCACTATTTTGTTGTGTTATTTATATACTCTGTATATTTTACATTTTCTATGAACATTGGCGCAGCTAGGGGCTAACTTAGGTCTCCACCTAGAAATCCTAGAATTCATATTATTGATTCTTTTATAAAAATTGATATTGAAGTAGTCAAAGAGTTCAAATTGTTGAGAGAATCATTTAATTTTCATGTTTACTCTTCTTTTACCTCATAAGAAGTTATCTTTAATTTGTTTAGGCTATGTTCTTTCCATGTTTTGCCCAAAATTTTCCTTTTACAAGTTTGTTCTTGTATATTTTTTATTTTTATATATAGAGAGTATTGTACCTATCATGTATTTAATTGATCCAGGTATTTATTTCATCATTTATTTGTATTTAAATTGTCTAATTACAATATTCTTATTACGGTAAAAAAATGCAATATTCTTATTGGTTCATGTCTACAAGGTATGGTGTTAAGGGTACCATAGAATTCGTCTTGAATAAATCATACGCGGCAAAAGAGAGCTAGCTGATAGAGTATATGAAATTGGATTCAGTCCCATGACTATTGAGACTGGATAGCGGCAGCGCGTGCATTGCACACATCATATATGTTATTGTACATTTTATTATTCATTGTGTATGGTAGATTATCTTTTATACGAAGTATGATTTATTAGCTATTACATATAGTGGATACTATGCCATTTAATGTACTTATATCTCACAGTCACAGTGGATACAAACACGTTATCATGCTCTAGAAACATAAATAAAAATGTATTCAAATACCTGTTGGATTTAGAAAAAAACTTTTTACTTATATATTTCAAAAGTAAAAGGGATTAAAGGTCTTAGGGAAAAAGGCCGAGAAGCCCCCTGTGTTTTTAGGAAATATAGCCTGAATGTGGAGCATTTGGGTATAGAAAAAGGGATGAAACTGAATGTTTACTTTCATTCATGTGTATAATTAACTTTAGTGGAATGAACTGATGTGAGTGTTCATAAATGTGAGTCCTATTTATAAATAGCATGGAGAAAGGTAGTAATTGATTCAGCATGTTGAAACTTTTGTGAATCACTAAATCAAGTCTTATAGAATTTTTTTTTGTTTGTTGTCTTCTTCTTTAGTTATTAATAATGTATTGAATGCTATTTTCAACTTCTCTATTTTATTCTGCTTTTAACACTGTCAATAGCCGGAAATTGTTTGCTCATGAACATGCGGGTGATGCATTGAAGAACTTGTGTTCACATCAAGACAAGAGTTCTAATATATGAGTTTATACTTCATAGTATGTGATTAGTAGTTTTTTCTTGAAGACCGTAAGTGGGAAAACTTACATAATGCTTGGTGAGATTGAAGAGCTAGAAACCGAACCATCCCCCGCCGAGAAATTACACCACTCATATCTAATTAAATTAGAGTTGCAGATGTTCATTCGTGGAGATTTAAAAATAACAGGCTTAAGATCTTCTTGATCTATTATTAATCCGCCAAATCGATGCTAAATAGTGAAGTTGGTCGAATAGAAACAAGCACACCGTGTTGAGAAATTCTAAATATTGTACTCCTTGGTAGCTATACATATTAACATGCCAAATACTAGAAAAATCAAATAAGAACAAGCAATATTTTTTAGTTTTAAAAAATTATTCCTTGGTAGATTTTTGCCTTTTTAGTTTTAGGATGCCAAATCATTTGTGCTCAGAGTTTATGTTGGGTTAAATCAAGGGAAATATGTTTTGTGACGCTTTAACAATCCAGGTAAAAAAAATATTAGGCCCGCAGTTAAATCTACTATGTCTTGGAAATGAGCAATTCTTGCTATATTTTAAAACTTATTTGCTCATCTAACTTATTTTCGACCTTTTCATTTCTTTAAGAAAAATGCAAATTAAAGGTATATGTAATCCTCATATTATTAATACTTTTACTTGAGGGTTTTTTAAAAAACTTTGTTCTATCTATAAAAGGTATTCTTTGTCATTTCATTATCTTTAGGTGCATGTGTACTTTTCATATTTTTGCAAATATTCGAGTGACCCTTTTTATTGTCTTAGTTGTATTATTCATGGTTGGAAGATGCATTTATTTTTATCTTCATGCTTCGTCTTCTCTCTGTGTGTAGGTGGGTCAAATCTTTTCCTGGGATAAGAAGAAACGGGAGGAAGTGCAAAGTCTGAGATACTCTACTATCTGCTATGCTATTTTACCTTTTTTGTGGAGACTAATGCAATAGATGCTTAAAAAGAGAGCATACTCAATTGTGAAATGGGGATGCAAATACAGATGCAGGAAAAGTGTAATCGTATCACTTACATGCTTGTACCTTGCCCTCGTTTTTGTGGTGAATGAGTTTTCTTGGTTTTCCGTTGCTAAGTAATTGCATTCATGTCTCCCCACAACTCTTTATCCCAAGTCTGGCACCCTTCACTATGTCGAGGCCATTGTATGTCAATTACATGGTTGTTTCGTACTTTCATAAGTAATAACCATTCTTGTGGTACTTATTTCATTCTTATGTTTCTTTTACTTGGTTATCTGGTATGGGTGGACCGGTTCCGGTTCGGGCTTGGGCCCGGCCGGACCTCGGTTCAGAAATGGGAGGCCCGGAACCGGCCCGGGTAATCCCGGGTCCGGGCCGGGCCGGGCCGGGCCTCGGTTTTTTTTTTTTTTTGGCTTTTCCTAATTAACCCCCAACCCTCCCCCCTCACCCTCAAACCACCCCAAACCACCTCAAATGGCCCAAAATACCAAGCCCAACCCAAAAACTTAAAAAAAATTCAAAAAAAAAATTAAAAATAATTTGGCCCGAACCGGGCCCGAACCGGCCGGGCCGGTTCGCCAATCAAAGGGCCCGGGCCCGAACCACACAGTAACCGGGCTGGGCCGACCCGAACCGCCCCCGGACCGGTTCAAACAGTAATCGGGCCGGGCCGCCCGGCCCGAGTCCATCCCTATTAATATCTGGTAAATTATTTTGACCGAGTGTGTACTTATATCACCTAAGTGGTAGACTTTAGAACATCTTTTTCCATTTTTTATTTCCATATTTAATTAGTTTTGGTTGCGATCCAGTTTGGTTGTTTAGAGTTGATTCAAAAGTTTAGGGGAAGTGATGGTAAGCAACTTTGGAAGCACATAACTAATGCTAAACGGCTACAAGGTATATTGCATTAAAGATTTAATGTCTATGGTTCTATTATCATATACGAGTAAAATATGTAACCCATATAAATAAAAGAGGCTAAGTATGAGTGTCGGCCTCTTAAATAACGGTGAAAGTTCCTTTATACACGAAATTGTCTCATACATTGTCTTTTGCACTATTTTTTTTTTTATTTTTTTTTATTATAACATCACTTTTCTCCATGTTTCTAACCCGGCCCATTAGTTGTTGTGTATACAATCATATATTAACATGGTAATACTTTTCTTTGTACTCATCTAGACTATATACAAGAATTAATTTCGTATACACAATACCTCTATCACCTTTTGCTAACAAGAATTAAACCAAATGTTTACGTTAAGTAGAAAATTGTTGGGCATTTAGTTAATCGCGCAACGCGCGTTACAAAACTAGTCCCCTAATATAAGGTGTCAAATTATATTAGACCATTGTCACAAATCATTATAAAACTATCACTTGCAACTATATCATACGTAGTAAACTCAAACAAAAAATACAATCAACTCACACACTTTTAAATAATATATAGGCATATTTTGACACAATTCTTGGTTGGCATGGAATATAGTATCAGCAATTTATGATAAATATAGGTCATGTCATAAAATATTCAAAATAACTCTAACAATGTCACGTATAATAATTATTTAGAAATTTAACATTACTTCAACATTGGGCAAAAGCTATCGCGCCTTGCGCAAGCAGACGCCAGTCACAAAATAAACCTCTCAAAGTGAGTATTTTTTGTAATCGTAAATGCATTTAGCGTGAGTAATATGAAAATATTTTTTACCTGAGAAAGATTAAAAGAGTGTATATCAAATTTTTATCATCTTCTTGAAAATTTAATGTCCATCGTTACAAACGTCGCTTGAGGATCAGTAACATTCAAGTGTGGGTAAGATTGATAGGCACAATAAAACTTTTTTGGGGCTCGTAAAAAACACCTTTCGGTGTAAAAGCGTCGGGGAACGCTTTCCACTTTTATTGAGACTTAAAACAGAATACATAAAGAAAGGGGGCGAGGCCTTACCCCATAAAGTTTAAGGTAGTGTAGCGTCGGGGAACGCTTTCCACTTTTATTGAGACTTAAAACAGAATACATAAAGAAAGGGGGCGAGGCCTTACCCCATAAAGTTTAAGGTAGTGTACTAAAATTAAAATTGCTGGGTACATATGTGAACTTAAAAATATGTGAAAGCAGTTAATGCATTAAATTCGAAATTTTCCCGAGACTCCTACTTGATTAGATAAATCTTTGGTTTACTTGTTGTAGAATTTAATGGCAACTGGAGATAGGACAGATAAATCTTTTGCTCCTGGCTAGTTGGATCTGTATCTCGCTATTTTCCCAGAATACCAGTTATGTGGCGAGGCATGATAATTACTTACGCAGTTATGTTTTACAGAAGTAATCATAGTAATCTGTACCTGAAAAGCAGACGAAATCGGGTAAAAAAACTCAATATGTGACAGAAATGCGACATATGGTCAAAGCGAAGAAAATGAAGTCATAAGTCAAAAGGGTTAAAAAATCGGCACTTACGGGTTAACTATCGAAGCCAAAATGCAACTCAAACTATGTAATTGTGATTTGGGTACCAACCGGCACCACACCGCGAGCAAATCAGTGTCAGTCTCACCACCTAACCAGCGCTGGTCATGTGTAACATATTATGGGAGAAAGCCGAGAGCAAATTGATGCCAATCACATGCTCAAACCGACAACAGTCTAGCTTGATTCTGCAGAAAACATTACAACGTGTTATACATTCTTGAGATGAAATGAAGATATTTGAAGGGTACGAATGGCTCGGAAATTTCTCCCCAACTTGATCTAAAGTAATGAATAGACTACCAAAGATAATTTCCTAGCCTATTTAAACCCCCTAAATCCATCACAATGATCATTCAATCCATTGGCTTGTATATTTAGTTGGGCCTTAGCCACTCTTTCTCTATGTATACTCTCTTTGAAAGATTGTATAGCCCTAGGTAATATTCAGTACCCTACACATTCAGAGCATCTCCAATGGTAAAATATGCACGGTGCACACGTGGCATGAGAAATGACCACATAAATATTAGTAAATAAATTCTTTCTCTCCTTATTTGAATGGTTTTATACAATTTTGGTAAGTTTTTCTCCACAATGTCAAGGAGACCGTCTAGATGTTGACATTGTTGTTGACATTGCAGAGAAAAACTTACCAAAATTGTATAAAATCATTCAAATAAGGAGAGAGATAATTTATATGCTAATATTTATGTGGCTATCACTCATGCCACATGTGCACCGTGCACATTATAGCATTGGAGATGCTCTCACCATCTTTTCCACTTCTTAGCTTTAATCACTCCAACCGGTGTGCGTAGCTCAACTGGTAGCGAGAGAGTGCCACTAGAGTTAGGTCTCGGGTTCGAATCTCGGCAATTGCAATGAGATGTTACTATGCTAAAAATGCATAGGGCCTCTGCAAATACCGGGGACGGAACCTCATTCTCTATCTGTCAGATTATGATTATAGTCTAATTTACATCCTCTCATCGTGTCGTCCGAGCGGTGTTGGGGGGCCTCAGGATGGGGTGTCATCCTTTCTTTAGCTTTAATCACTCCTAATAATATAAATTGGATCATAGAATCCATCAAGAGCGCTAATGTACGAGGCGACTAAGTGGAAGTCTTCAGGATAGTGTTTTTATGTTTAAAAAATTACTAATTACGTCTGAAATTATTTTGCAAAATCAACATTTTTTGCCAACTAATATGAAATTTAAAAATTTTAACGTTGATAGTTAATTCAATTTTAATAATTTAAATTAAATATTCAAAAACTATATTAAAAATCCTAATAACGTCAATAAAATAAATATGTTTGGCCCAAAAAGTTCAATTTTGCATGCAACTCCATATGGGAGAGATGAAGTATTAATGATTGTACATATAAACGTATATGTATATAGCGTATTATACCTTTTATTTTAAAAAAATATTTTTAAAAAGAAGTAAAACTCGCACACAACTCGAACTCAATTGAATCAGACTATATACTTCGTATGTTTTGACTCGATTCGACTCGATGTTTTCGTGTCAAATAGATTCGATCTAAGTTGAAATCGAGCTCGAGTCTCTCAATTAGCACTCTATATCTCAATCATATTTCAGTATATACTACTACTTCCGTTCCAAATTGATTTGCAAATTTAACTTTTGTTGGTCAAACAATTTCATTTGATTCGCTTGATTAGAATCTCCCAATTTTTTATTTATGTTATAATTTGTTGTTTTCAACTTTGAAGAAATATTAGTGTAATTTATGAATATGTAAATTTTATATGTTAAAAATTGAATTAATTATCGATATAGATGATTGACTTTTATTACTGGTTACTCAAAAAATGTTGAATTTACAAAACAATTTGGGACGGAATATATGCCTTTAATTTAAATAATATTTTAAAAACACATGCATCATTCATATATATTCTTCAGCGATTTGAACAATAATAGTAAACGGATGATCACGAAAAACTTGATTCCGTACAAAGTGAGGCATCATCAATTGATTTCTCGTGGTGCATAATCTTTGCACCCAGTTTTGACCTTCGCATTCCGATTTAGGCTCGACGGTCGCCGTTCCCCGCTTCTGCTTATAAAACCCACCCCGCCCTTCACCATCCAATTCATTCTTTGCTTCTGCACTCTTTCCTGTGCAATCACAAAGAATCCTCACCACCAATTCAATAAATTATTAGACAATAAATCAATAAACAAGGATGGCCGCCCCTCGTCAGGTTCTTGCCTTTGCTCTCCTTCTCATCGCCATTGCTGGGTCCGCCGCCGCCGCCGCCACCTCCCCGAGCAGCGCCCCCGCATCCTCCCCGCCAACCGCCGCCGCACCCAAGAAAGCAGACACCGCGGCGCCGGCTAACAATGTAGCCACCCCATCGGAATCTCCTTCACAAACGCCGCCGCCGACGAAGGCAGTCTCGCCATCGTCAGCTGAGATCGCCCCCGAGACTCCCGCTGCTGGGTCGCCGGAGGAGGAGCCTTCATCACCACCGACCCCTGACAGCGTGGCGCCCGCAGCCGAAGCCCCGTCCGATGCTCCTGACGCAAGCACCCCAGCGGAGGCACCCGGCGCAGATGACGACAACAGCGGTGCCGCCGCTGCTTCGAAGGTCTCCGCTGTTGTAGGACTTGCTGGCATCGCCGCATTGCTCTTTTGAATTCATACATATGTATATATATATATATATAATTATATATATATATATGTGATCGATCGAAGGGATATAGTATATATATATAATTCATGTTTGACGTTCATTCGTTTGTTTTCTTCCTCATGTATGCAGTGGAAGATGGAAAGAGTGAACCAAAATTATATTTCAATCTTTAACGACGTTTAGTTTTGAATAACTTTGACCTTTCGCATACGTTCACTACTCTTTGTACATTATTTATATTCGAAATACTTTTTTCAAATTCCAAAATAGGACCATTATGTTTTTATTTCTCTGAATAGGAGTAATCTGTCAAGTTTGAAAAAAAATACATAGTACCATGTTTAAAGCCTAGTAATTCCAAACTTGGCATAAATTTACTCCTATTTAGAGAACAAAAAACATGATAGTCCTATTTCGGAATTTCAAAACGTTTTTACTCTTATTTAGAGAATTCTCTCATTAATTATATTTTATATGGGGTTTTGTCACCTATATTATTAATTATTAAATTAAAATTCTTGAAGCCCGATTGGCGACCTTGTTTTTCGACTTATCAGTCTATTAGACCTATCAATCAATTAGTTCACCAAACACATAACTTTTGATTTCGTGTGTTGAATTGCGTAATAATAAGAAAATGTAAGTTTAGAGTTACTTTTCTGTCATATTGGCTGAAATTATTGAAGACGATCATTTTCGCATTTTTCATATAACTTTTTCTTTATTTTTAATAATATATATACACACACACACACATATTGCATAGATCAGTCAATCCAGCCATTCAAGCTAGAATTTCATATAGTTCAACAGAATCAGCCTATTTAACCAATTTCTGTGTTACTAAACGGGCACTTGGACTAGGCATGTAAAAAAAAACGGTCCATAAAGACCCGCCCTGACCCGAGACATTTGGGGCGGCTTCGCCCCGCCCCGTCTTGCAATGGGGCGGGATCCGGGTATTAGTATTGACCTGTGCCGCCCCAACCCGCACCGACCCGCCTCGCTCAATATATAAGTATACATACTTTTTTGAAATTATACTACAAATATACTTCTACATATACTATGTGTGCATATAATAAATCATATATTATTTGGTCTTATAATATATTACGGAGTAATATTTATATTTGAATGAGATGAACAACAATTTTTTTTAATCGAAGGGGGCTTATATTGATGAAATAGCAATCAGATAGCCTGGGTTTGAAATAACAAAAGGACCACATGTAACTATCTGCCCTTGGACCAGACTCAGAGTTAATCACCATTGACAAAGCAATATAACTCGCTCATTCTAACTTGGGCATAATTAAGCCAATGACGATTACCACACACCTTTCATCATTCAATCCTAGTGCAAAAGTTTTACAACATAAAATAAAGTAAAAACAAAACACAACCGTCTTATTGTGGAAATTAAAATGCAAAAACACAAAAACATAGACACCAAAGCTAGCCCTCTTGAGCAGGATCTTCAAGTACACCACCGGCGGGCCTAGTAGTCCCTGACCCGCCGCCTCTCCATTTTTTGATTCATCTAGTGACATGCCCTCACCAGCTGCAACCTCTTTTGATCGGGCTTACCAAATCCTCTCGTGTTTTGCCTTCCCTGGAACCTGTTCCATGTTTATGATTAGAACTCACGTCTATTCTGTGCCCCTGGTCCCCCGAGTCTGAAGAATTCTCCACTAATCATATATTGGTCCCTGTAGGACTGGTCTTTCTCCCTCCACCAGCCCGGAGCTCAACCCCAAAAATTTTCTCCAACACAATACCATCCTCATATTTCAAGTGGCAAAATTTATCAAAATGCCCAATCAGCCAACACAAGAAGCAAAGAGGTAGTTTTTCATATTTAAACATCTACCCAATGTCCAATTCCCTCTTTTTTACACTACTTCCCTTCTTCAGAGGTTTTCTCATATCCATGTGCACCCTAATTCTCAAGTTAGATTTCCATTTTTCCTCAAACTGGTTCTTATCAAAGCTAATAAATGTGCCAATATAGTTTCCAATTCTCCTAGCAGAACCCAAATTCCTAAATTTAAAAGATACACAGAAGTACCAAGAAGTTAGTCTCACACAAAATCATCTTTTCAGGTATATCACCTGGATGAACGACTTACAAGAGTAGTAAATCTCTCTCAAACAACCAAGGATCATCCTCCAGCACATGATTCATATCCACAATATATATGATAGAAAGTTAAAAGGCACCTTTTATCTCCAATTTCTTTGATGGAAATCCATTTCCCCGGGCGCTAGATTGAAGCCAAAAGTTCTTTGAATAGCTGAAATTTGATTTTCCAGTCCGTGAGCACCACTCCGACCACCGGAAACTCCATTCTTTCGTTGGTTTCATCAATCTCACCGGCTTCCTCTTCATCAAAATTGAGTTCGTTGTCTTCCTCACCAATAGCCATCTTCTTATAATTATTGACGATATCATCCATCGAAAACAACCCCTTCAGATTCGTTCATTCCCCTTTGTCTGTATCGGCCGAGATTGAACAACAGCTGCCTAGCACTCGATGGACCTCGACGGAATTCGATTGCTGAAGCTTGCGAGACACTGAGCACCGTTCTTCGATCGAAATCGAAAACGGAAACGCCTCTAGTGGCGGCTAAACCGTAGAGAGAAGCTTGCAATATCGCACCCTTAGCGACTTTATTATCTTTCTAAAAAAATACTTAAAATGCATTTTTACTTCCAGCTTAGACAAACAAATTGATGAACGACAAATTATCAATGTATTTTTTATATATAGCATTTTAATTTATATAAATAGATTAACTCTTCAAATCTAAGTACTTTTTCTTAATTTGTGAAAAATTTAGCGTATTTTGACCTTGATTTAATACATTATTTTGTAATAGTTATTTCGGGATAAACTTTATGAGATTCAAGTAGTAACAATTTCACACAAATAGAAATACATATTAAGTAATTAGGTTACAGCGGGGCGGGGCAGACCCGCCCGCATGGGGCTGGTCACGAGTCAACAAGTTTGGACCCGTGCGAGTCACGGGGCGGGGGTCCATCCACAGTGACCTATCCAATAATGACAGTTACTCACCGCCGCCGCCGCTAGTGACAATAACCTACCCACCAACGATAGCGACACATTGTCATTAGTGACAGTGACAAGTCTCCCCAACCCCTCCCCTTCCACCACCGTAGCCCCGCCCACAAGCCCTAACTACTACCTCTGTATCACATCCCTACAATGGCCAGCCCTCCCTTCAACCCCTATCACTAGCCACAATCCCTCGTACCCACCACCACATACCCCTCTCCCCAACTGCCTTAACCCTCCCAAGCCATTCCCCCAATTCTTCCTCAACCTCTACCCCAACCATTGCCCGCTACCTAGGTACAGGGCTGACCCAGGCCAAGTGCACCCACCCCACTCACACAGGGCCCATAGTTTTTGAAGGCCCCCAAAAAAATTAATACTCCATCAGTCCTTAAAACTTAGTCATGTTTGACCAGGCCAGCACGAGGAATAATAAAGTAAACACTGTGTGGTTGAGGTTTGTACAGAGGAGAGAGAATTAATGTGAACCACATATTCTTTACTAAAAAGGGAAAGTGACAAAGTTAGTGGGACATCCAAAATATGGTATCTAATTATTGTGTAATAAATAGGTAGTAAGGGAATAAGGCCCAAAAAGGCCATAGGCCCAAATTCCTAGGTATCCTTATTAGGTAACCTGTACAGCGCCTATAAATATGTGCATTCTGTACAGAGCCTTAGGCCGATCATTCCATTCCCAGCCTTTACTCTGTAAAAGTTCTCGATAAATAGAAAGATAGAAGTTTCTCTGTTCTCGATATTGCTTTATCATTATCTGATCTTCTTTCTTCTCTGTTCACTAATGAATGCCATCTAGCTGTTAGATTTATCTACAGTCTAAAAGGGACCAAAACTGGTATCAGAGCCTGCTCGAGTGTGATCATCCGCGAAAACTTCTTCGAAGGACCTCTGTTTGACTGCTTTTCGATATTTCACACTTTTAATCGTTGTAATCTTGTTTCTGATCGATACATTGTAAAAGTTATATTGTTGGTTTCGCCTTTCATAAACGAACCAAGAGTATATCTTATTTTTAGATTTCAGTAAACTTTCAGATTTTGATTTCTCGATATCCTGATATCGAAAAGTAGTGTTCTCGACTTTGTTGAAGGTTTTTTCAAGCTAAAAACTGCACATGAAGGATCTCGAGATTAAGGACTTTACAGAAAAGTTGTTTTATCTGCTTAAAACTGGTTTTTCAATTTGCAGGATTTTGACACTGGCTTCTCGATATAAGTTGTAACACCCCTCTCATGGTTAAAGGAAACGTAATAATAACTAGCTAGAAGTCGCCAAGGTCGTTCCCGTTAACTCATCCTGGCACATCGTTTATGGTCTTCTGCCTCGTGGCCCTTTGGATTTAACTACTCTTCTGGACCATACACGTCTTCATGGCGTAGCTAACGATTTTGTCGATAACATTCATAAGATTCATGAGTAGGTTGTCATCAATCTCGAGTCATCCTCATCAAAGGTACAAAGCTGTGTCTGATTCTTGTTGTCATCGTGTTATCTTCGAAGAAGGTGATCAAATGTGGGCATTTCTCACTAAAGATCGCATGTCGGCTCATGCTTATAACAAAATCAAGGCAAAAAAATATTGCCTCTCACAGTCTTGGAGCGAATTAATGACAATGCATATCGCCTACAACTCCCATCACACATCAACACCTCAGATGTCTTCAATGTTCGTTATCTCTCGCGTTTTGTTCCACCAGACCAAGCTCCAGATTCGCGGTCGAATCCTTCTAACCCAGGGGGACCTGATGCAGCATCATGATATCTTCCTCCCCAAGCAACTGTTTTCCTATTTTCAACTTTTTATTAGTTTTCTATTTTTAGGAGAGTTAGGTTATTATAAACCTATATAAGGCATTGTAAGTTGGCTTCAATATTGAGTTTTTATGAAGGATATTACTAGAGTTTTCTCTAAACCCTTGCATTGATTCGATTCTGTCATCAATACGAGAGCCTTGCATCGAATTTGATTCAATTCTTTGATTCTAGAAGTCAGGTCTCTGAAGATTTAACCTAAATCTTTGGATTTGAGCTGAATTATCGTTAATACGCTGCGCCACGACCCCTGTTTGGGGCATTAACCCAACACACATAAATATTAGCAAATAAATTATCTCTCTCCTTATTTAGATGGTTTTATAAAGTTTTGGTATTCTTTTTCCACAATGTCAAAAAGATCGTATAGATGTTGGCATTGTGGTTGACATTTAAGAGAAAAACTTATCAAAATTGGATAAACTCATTGAAATAAGGAGAGAGAAAATTATTTGCTAATATTTATGTGGTTATCTCTCATGCCACATGTGTACCGTGCGAATTGTAGCATTGAAGATGTTCTTTCAATCGGATCTATAAGAGCTGTATGAAGATTATATTGCATGTTTCTCTATATAAAGAGGCCCTTTAGTAATACCAAAATCAGCTGAATTAGCTGATTCTATTGAAATTTATGAAGTTTTGGTTGCATTGGCTGATTCTGTTGTTTTATGAAAAAATTCATTGATAATATATTTTATTAATAAAATAAAGAAAATATTATATAAAGAAATAACTAAAATGGTTCTCTACAATAAATTCAGCCACTACAGGCAAAAAAGTAACTCCAACCTTACCTTTTCTTATTATTACACAACCCAACACGTGAAATAAAAAGTTACGTGGTTGGTGAAAAAGTTGATTGATAAGCCTGAAAAGTTGAAAAACAGGGTCACCAGACGAGCTCTAATATAAGCCTCTTTTTGCAAACTCCCTCTGTGCCCATTAACTTTGTCAATTTTTTTTGTTTGTCCCAAAAAACTTTATCACTTTCTTTTTTAAAATAATGAGTTTGTGACTTTGTTCATTTCTTTCTTCTCTACGCAAACCTCAACTGCACAAATTTTGTTGTTTAATTTTCACACCGAATGAGACGAATTCGTAAAAAAAATTAAGAGTAGGTTCTTTGTGGAGAGTTTTGATTTACCTTTTTAAGAAAGACGTATTTATTGATAATTACAAAGTTATTTAACTTTTAATGAGATGCTATAAAGCAATACACCATATTCAGAGCTCGTTTTGGTAACATGAAAATCGGCCGATTCGGCTGAAACTTATGAAGTTCTGATTGAAGTGGTTGTATTGGCTGATTCTGCTGATTTAAGAAAGAATTATTTTTAAAATATATTTTATTAATAAAATAAAGAAAAATTTACATGTAAAAATAGCTAAAATGGTCATCTACATTAACTTCTGCCAATACAGTCAGAAAAGTAACTTCAACCTTACCTTTTGTTATTATTACACAATTCAGCGTGCGAAAACAAAAGTTACGTGTTTGATGAAAAAATTGGTTGATAAGTCTGATAAGCTGAAAAACAGTGTTACCAAACGGCCTCCCAATGTAGTTTAATAAAGGCAGTGGTGGCAGACATAATAAAAATGCACCACTTCTTTCTTTGTTCATCCATATTATAGCGGCTCACCCTCCTCCGAATCCAACTCTGTGGCAGAAAGAGATTTGGGGAAAGATTGTTATTTCAATAGTATTTTTGCTTTAGGAGTAATTTTTTTTAGTTTGAGTTAGGTATGGTTTATCTGTTTGAATATTTAGTGATCTTCTGATAGATATTGTTTCATTTCTAGTCGATTTAGACTTAAAATTGATCGATTTAGACTTCAAGTTGTTTATTATGAAGTGATTGACTCTATAAAAATGTGATTATGTTGTATATAAGTCCTTTTTTCAAAAAACCAGTAAAGTTAAGAGCATGTTCTTTGTGAACAATTTTGATTTACCTTTTTAAGGAAGACGTATTTATTGAAAGTTACAAAGTGATTTAACTTTTAATGAGATGGTATAAAGGAATACACCATATTCAATGTAGGTTAATAAAGGCACTGGTGGCAGAGATGATAAAAATGCACCTTTCTCTCTTGGTACAGGAGATGGTGCCACTTCAGTACATTAATTCATAACAGTAAAACCTAGTGGTCCGGCTGAGTAGCATGATTTTTAACAATTGACCGCACAGTTGAATCACATCTTACCACGAACAGATGGATACATGAATATGTGTGTATATCCATGGGTCTTCGCCCAATCCCCTGTAATCGCAATCCCAATTCCTCCTCTCCTCCTGCAGCGCCTCTATCTATCCCCAGCCCAATACCATGATATATCCTGATCCTGATAACACCAAAATCTACACACCGCTCCAATAGCCTTCGCCCACGTGTCATGTGGGTCACCCCTGGTTGACCCCACCTACTCACTCATTCAAAAAACAAAACATTGCCTTCCCCTACCACACACTTTCCTACCAGTCCTCTGTTTAGCTGAGCAGAGAGCAGAGCAGTATGAGCAAGCAGAGTGGCATGAGCACCAAGAAACGCAGTAGATCCGCCCGCAAGGCCCGAACCCGGAAACCCAAGTTCCTCAGCCTCCGCCTCCAGCTCTCCGCCGACAGGAAGGCGGCCGAGGAGGACCCGGCGGCCGTGGTGCCCGAACACGACTCCGCCACCAACTCGTCCGACGCCAGCTGCCCGCAGCTCGATTTGTTCCCTCTCCAGCCCGACGACAGCAGCGTCGCGTACGATCTCTTCTCCGCCGCCGAGAGCGACGCCACCACGCTCACCGCGCTCCTCGGCGCCCCCTCCACTTCCGCCTCCTCCGGCGAGGACCTCAGGGACAGTTCCCTGAGGTTCCCCTACGGATGCCGGGGAGCGGCGCTCGCGCGGGCGGCGTTGAGGAGCAAGGAGAGGAACCCGTGCGAGGAGAAGTGGGTGTGCTACTCCGAGGTCACCAGCTGCGCCACCGCCGCCGCCGCCGATCCAAGAATGGATTACCGGCGGCGTCTGTCTCTGAAGCTGGATTACCAGGGGATCATCAACGCTTGGTCCGACAAGGCTCCGCTGTACATCCAATCGGAATCTCCCCAGACGGTGCCGGACTTGTTCCACGACGATTTTCTATCCAATGTAAGATCCCCTATCCTTATTACTACCACTCCGTACAATCCATCTTTGGCTCACATTTCTTCTCTTCAAGATTTGTTTTCTCTTTAATAATTTTCAAATTCCTTTCTTTTTAGTCCGGTGTAGATGAAAACTAGAAAGCCCAAATAAATGATTCTGGTTTCTCTTGCTTTTTCCATCTTAATTCCTCAGGTTTTTCAGTGCTTCTTCATTTTACTGGTTTGAATTTTTTAATTTGAAAGGAACAAATAATCGAAATTTGAAGTGGACGCCACAAGTTACATTAGTTTTTTATCATACCGAATTATGTATCAAAGTTATGCATTCTGAAGGTGAACATGGTAAAAGGTGAAAATGATGATAGTGTTGCAACAAGAAAAAGAAAGAAGTAACAAATACTGATTAATATCACTTCTTTGTTACTCGCCAAAATCTCTGTAATACTCGTTTTTGTTCTGTTTTATTTATGATGAAAGTCACGAAGTATATGTTTCCTAATTTGATTCGGAGTATATTCGGCACAATTTACATTGTACGAGTATTAGATGTGTTAAGTTTTTTTGTTACAAAATACAAATCTAACGAGCAATGTCAGTCAGTTCCGACCCAATATTCTAATAATAATAAAGACATGTACAATTTTCAATTTTCAAAGGTGGGACACGCACATTTCTTTTATGATAAATAAAAAAGACGAAATTGACAAGATTAATCTCTACTTTACCCAGTTAAACTAAAATAATCCCTACTTCAAACTTTTACGTGAATAATCCAAACTTTCCCTAAGGTCCACATAAATACTCCGTATAATAAATTAGACGGGGCTTTCTTTTAGTTTGACGCCGTTTAATCCAGTTTTATTTTTTATTTGTATTTCTCCTCATCTTCGCTTTCCCTAGGCTACCCGTTTCTCAAATGGAATAACAGAGCATAAATCCGAAGCAGACATATGATTTTCTCCAACAACAGTTTCTTCGCAGACTGAATTTTCTCAGGCGCATTCTTAAGATTTTCATCCCCTTTCACAATTAAACACTTCTCTATATATGTTGGTAAAGTATTAACATCTGCCTCTTTTTTAGGTCACCATGTTCCCATAAGAAAAATACACCTATCACTTATCACTCTGCAAAATCAAAATAAAAAATTCAACCAACAATTCGAATACACTAAAACTCATTCTAAAATTCAAAAGTAGCTAGACTATGGCACTTCATAATGACAAAAATTGTATTTGCTTTACCTTTCATTTGGGGCAACCACAAAACTCTTTCCCTTGTTTCTCCTTGAGGAAACCGTCTTCAACGGTGAAGAAACGCCATGGTCGCACTTCGCTTTTTGTTTGGATGACATACCGAGAGTATGGAGAAAATTAAAATTAGATATGCTCCAGTTAGATTCATGTAACTCTGGTTTGGACGGAGTTTCTAGTCCGTTTCACTTATTCTAGTTCTGGCGCACGGATGATGGGTTTAGATTATTCACATAAAAATTTAAAGTATGGATTATTTTTGTGTAATTGGTGAAAGTAGAGATTAATCTTATCAATTTCGCCAATAAAAAATGACGCATAGAATAGGGTGTAATACGAGTATTATCAAAGGCTTCAAAGCAAATTCCCAATTATATTCCATCTTAACTTTCAAAAAATATAAGTATATTCCATTTAAACAAAAATCAAATTGTTCAAAATAACCATGCTTGATGTACCTATTCTTATATCCACCAGATTTGTGAAGTGTTTTTTTGCACAAACATAGTGGGTACAAACATTGGAGTATCTTTTAAAAAGAGATGAGAAAATGATAAATGAAATTGTTCATTTTAAAAATAAAATAATGGGACAATTAATTCTGTAGTGGTGGGTCCAGACCCATTTTGCACTTTTGAGCTTTTTATCGGGTCTACCACATTCGTGTACTTGTCCCTTGAGCTAAAAGAACTGTACATCCCACGGGACGTTTTATCATCCCTCTCTCTACAAATGTCAGATCAAATAATTATATTTCCGTCGGCCATCGAATATGCAAACGTAGCACAATAATAAGAACATGTATTGCCAGTTTTTTTTTTTCAAAATACCCCATCATTGTGATGTGATTTTTGCAACGTTATCTTTTTACGTACCCTTAAATTAAATAAATTTAGATGCTTTTTCGATGCCTACGGTCACATTTATGATATGGGAACGGATGTCTCCTCTTATAAAACATATATATTCTGTACGAATTAATGTATTTAATCATTTGTAAATAGGATAAAGTTAAATGTTTTCTAAGTAAAATAGAATCATGTTAATGACATTTAATTTTCCAACAATTAATGGGTTTGAATCACACATTTATAAATTATTATAAATACGGAGTACAGTATAAGACCTATGGACAGAGGTTGATAGAAAAAATGGGACAGAAATAATGCAATAACGATTACATTATATTATACATGGTGCATTGGGTAAATACTTAATTGAGGATCTTATCAAACAAAAAATACTTAATTGAGGAGGTTAATGTGGTATATAGACCTACTTAATTTGTAAATGCGTTTATATACCAAAAGTTTTCATTTTTCACTTTTTACTAGGGGGTATTATTACGATTTTGAATAGATAGTATACGTATGCAGTATCCATGTACTACTAGTATATAAATAAATATATAATACCCATTCACAAAAAATTGAATGGGTATCATAAAAATGTAGATTTCAGATGTGGTGGTACCTATTGAAAGTTAAACCCAGCCTATGTGTCTATGTGTACGTGTGTCATATTTATGACAATATAAATTATTTATTTCATCAAAATAATCATGAAACAAGAATCGTATAAGGAATTTTACATGATACCCCCGATTTCAAATAATTACTCCGTAAATTTTCCAAACACAATTGACAAATTTTCACACCCTTTGCTTGGTTCCTTCCAAGTAAGCAGTTATATTTCAATGTGTAGTGTTTTGTGAAATTCAGCTGCATTTAATGCTTTCAACAAAAAGTTTCAAAACAAAAATGTTTATCAACCAAATGTATTCGTTAGAGCTTGTCATATGATCCATACATTGTGATATGCAGGGGACATGGGGTGGAGGGTGGGAGAGTAACAACATGAGCTTGTACGCAGTACCGGAAATGATGGAGGGAAAGTTGAGAAACGACCGGGAAAAGGCACGGGAAGGCGGCGGAGATGAGGTAGCGCCTGCGACAGGGCAAATTCAAAGAGCGGCGAGTGTGTTGAGATACAAGGAGAAGCGGCAGAACAGACTCTTCTCCAAAACGATTCGTTATCAAGTTCGTAAGCTCAATGCCGAAAAACGTCCTCGAATTAAGGTATATATGTTGGATTCATTCGTTCATTCATTCATTCGTTTACTTATAAAATATAGGTTAATGAAGTGTCTAAATTTTTGTTACTGATTTGCAGGGTAGGTTTGTAAAAAGAGATTGAATGGAAGAGTGTGTTGTTTGCTGATCCGGCCGGCGCCACAAGCTAAGGTGTACGTTTTGATGATGTTGGGCAGGGACCGTACCAGCCAAGTCATCTGCGGGCCGCCCATAGTGAATGAGTGCCAGAGATTAATTGAAGATGGGGTCGTGTTTAGTTTTATGTCACTCTTTTTTTTCCCTTCATTTTTGTGTATCACATTGCTAATTTATAAAGGAAATTAGGAATGTCCACTCACCAATAACAAAGAAATCAACTCCCAATAACCTTTTCAAGAGTGCGAAGAATAAATAAATTCATTAATAAAGCGCGCGGCAGAACTATTTTCAGTTCGGCACCCACACTTCGATCTGATCTTCTCACTCTAAATTCTTAATTGTGGTTGTTTAATTAATTTGGAGCAATTACATCACCCCAAATGTGAAAGTTGGCCGGAGTCCTCATATTAACAGCTGTTCCGATCAAATGGTGCTTGAGATCAATACTAATTAGCACATTCGATTCCTGTGGGACATACTATTCTTTGTGCCACTAATTGCAGTAGTGAGGTATTAGGAGTTCAAAATGTTAAAAAATGACATTTTTTGAATTCCTAATTTCACACATTGGTGTTAAAGAGGGTAGTAAAAATGGGTAAATGGATGGAGGGGATTATATCTGAAGGATGTACTCTCAGCTAAGAAAAAGGGAAAAGAAAATAAAAAAGGAAGTGGGACGGAGGTAGGGGTGGACTCGGGCTGGGCGGCCCGCCCCGGAACCGGCCCGACCCGGTCACTGTTTGAACCGGCCCGAACCGCAGGCCTGGCCAGGGACCGGTCCGGGTAGGCCGGGCCGGGCTCGGGCCCCTCAAAAGGTGAACCGGCCCGGCCGGTTCGGGCCCGATCCGGGCCAATTTATTTATTTTTTCTTTTTTTTTTTTTGAATTTTTTTAAGTTTAAGGGTTGAGCTGGGTATTTTGGGCCATTTGAGGTGGTTTGGGGGTGAGGGGGGAGGGTTGGGGGTTAATTAGGAAAAGCCAAAAAAAAAAAGAACCGAGGTCCAGCCCGGCCCGGCCTGACCCGGACCCGGGGGTTACCCGGGCCGGTTCCGGGCCTCCCCTTTTATGAACCGAGTCCCGGCCGGGCCCGAACCAGGCCCGAGTCCACCCATCACGGAGGGCTGCCGTGCGCAGAGGGAAAAGGCAGGGAAAAACGGGAAAGGGATGACATCATTTGTTCATACATTAAACCACAATTTTCTAAAAACACTTAAGTTTTTTTATTTTTTATCCAATTTTTTTCTAAAATTATATCAAAATTCATCAATTTTTATGATCTTTCACACGATATCAATAAGTAATATATAAAAATAAAAAAACTGATATTTTAATTGTAAGAGTTTTTTGACTTTAAAATAACACAAAGCACAGATTTTTAATACTCCATATAAAACTTTGCTTGAACTAAGTTCAGTTTTTGTTAACCGAAAAATGTTAAACAAAATTAATGAAATTTATCTATTTTTACATCGAAATGTGTATTTTTATTTCATAATTATTTAGAGAAAAATAAAAAGGAAAACATTACTTATAATAATTTAATTAATGTTTTATTAAATTGATATTTAAAAAAATATGCACAATGTATTTTATTAACGGTGCTGGAATGCAGGAAAATAGGAGTTAATGCTGTTTTTTAATGGATGAAATTTATTTTTAACATTTTGGACTCCACATCACTCCAAATGGTCTTAGAGGGCTCATGGCTAAGCTAAATAACTACTCCGTATGTGGTAGTCTTTTTTGCCTTGCCATCCATATACCTTTTAGTGTCAATGTTCATTTGGTAACACTTAATAGCTCGTTTGGCAACACAATAATTAGTTGAATTGACTGATTCCGTCGAAACTTATGAAGTTTTGGCTGAAGTGTCGGATTGACCTATTCCGCTTATTTGTGAAAAATAAGCAAAAATTACATTTTATTAATCAACTTAAGAAAACATTACATGAAAAATTGTTACACAAAGTAAAAAATTACGTGTTTATTAAAAAAGTGGACTGATAAGATGATAAGTTGGAAATAGAAGCTACCATCCAAACGGGCTCGCAACAACTCGATCAATTATAACCTGCTTGACATATATATTACTAAGAGAGTTTTCCTGGATAAAAGTATGTCTATTCATTGTTACGAGTAACTGGACAAGAGTCATTGTAGACTTGTAGTGTATTTCTGAGTGACAAGTCACTGAGAACTAATAACTAAATATGTCACTCTTTTGGAAAAGTTTAAAATAAGTCATATTTTTCTGTTTTAAATTTAATTTATTATATTCATGGAAAATGCATTATAACCTTCATAGAGTATATCGGCTTGGACCCCATGGCCCACATACTCATAAGGTCAACGATACTGAAGGGACATCCATGTGGCACCTCTCGGCCTAGGGGGTCCCGCAACGGCCAGAACCGGATCAGCTCAGGGCACTTCCTGAATTTGGTAAATTTGAGTGGTTAGAATTCATTCTTACTTTATTCACACTTTATCAATTCAATACCAACCATACAATTCTACTTTTTCTTAAAAACCACACCCCTTTGTTCCAAACTTAGGGGGATGGAGGTAATAATTGTTACACAAGTATGCGTATTCCATAAACCAAGAAAAGAAGATCAAAAACAATCTTCCATTACTCGGTGTCTACGAAATACAGAAATTATGTGTTCCATAAAAAAGTTAGCAAAGTCATATCAAGCTTTAAGCTAACTTTGCGTATAGAACATAGTTTAAAGTATATACAACAATACAAAAAGACTAATAATAACTCAGAAACTTGTACGAGGGTAATAGATGCATACTGATTCCAATTATAATTGGAGAAGCAAAAGAAATTCTTGAGTGCTGCTTAAAGAGTTTCATTTTACAAATCAAATTAATAATTGAAGATAAAAGAATCCACTATTCATCGAAGAATCTACTATTCATAGAAGAATCATATTGAGGCTAATCTCTGAAGTAATGGATGCAAACCAAATCAGATAAGATGTTTATAACCAAATGAAACAAAAAATGTAGTGACCGAACCTTAGATTGAGGCGGAATTGGATCAGATGAAACAGAAAATGTATTTCTCGAAACCTGGATTGAGATGGAAATTCAATCGGAAGTATTGAGCAAAGGTATTAAAAGTTGATATTTTAAGTCCATCTCTAACAGTTTACACTATTTTTATCGCCAAAAAGGGATATTTCCTTTTTATTCTTTTTACTAACTTTTTACCATTCTTATATTTAAGTATCTAATTATAATATATTTAACATTAGCCCCTCATTTAATATTTTGACATTTCACACATTATTTCACACATACAAACTAAAATACATCATTTTAATATGTATTTTCACGCATTTCACTAAAAATACAATAATCAATATTTCACAAATACAAGCTAAACCACATAAAATTAAATATTACAATAATCAACATTTCACAAATTTGTTGTTCTATAAGGATGTTTTTACTTGGACGGTAATTTGTCTCAGATCAAATCAGACTGGATTAGACTAGACTTGGGTAGTTATGAAAATACAAAAAAATCAGACTAGACCACATCAGTTAAGACCAGACCAGATCAAATCAGACCAGACCAGAGCAGACCAACAAATTTCAGTCCAAGTAAAAGTATCCTAATTTGTTGTTTTAGAAATGGGTCAAAACTATAACAATCAAAACTTTGGGTCACATTTGAAATAAAAAAATTAAAAAAAGAAGATGGTGTTGCGTATGGCGTACGCCATATATGGCGTGAAGCCAAAGCCTCTTCCCGAAAATGGTGAAATGGTGTAAGAGATGGTGTGGTGATATGCACTAGTTTGTAGTGCATAAATGTATGTTTTTATATTTATTCTGTGTGGATTGTTTACCGTTTTTAGTTAACGGTTCGGTTCCTACAAATGAGATATTAATTGTTAACGGTTCGGTTCCTAGATGTTGTTAACGATTCGGTTCCAATTGGTTCTACGGTTCCCGATTCCAAAATCCCACCCCTAACCAACGAGATAATAAATTTAGAAAAATATGATGTCATTACTTGATCTTTATGTCACTAACTGTCACCCCCCCCCCCCCCCCCCCGAATTTATTTTTTCTTTCATTGTTTTCGTTTTCAAGTCACGTTTGATCCCCCGAAATTTCATTTTCTTTTTTCTCATGTATTTTGAGGAGGTGTGCCTTCTCTAGAAAGATTTTGGTTTTGTCCCCCTCTCTTTCCTGTATTTTCTTCTGGTTTTTAATAAGATGTGGTAAACTTTCTTCGAAATTTACCCTATCGGTGGGTGGTTGATCTTTCGAGTTAAAAAAAAAGAAGATCGGGAAGAAAAAATTCGACGACATAGTGAAAATTCCAAAAAATGAAAAACCAAGGTGAAAACAAATTGTTAGCCATAGTTTCAAAAATAGTTATTGTTTGGAATGGAACTACAAGTTAATCAATGCGATCACATTTTTGTATTTCACAAAGCTATACCTAATATTTTTCTGTGTCCTTTTTCCTTTTTGTTTTGATGATCCAGATGTCAGTGCTTGCGGGCTTGCAGTCCCTTAATCCTGGAGACTATGAACTACCCCCCAAAGCCCCTAGACAGTTAAATCCGGATTTGATCACAGTTAGCCTCGTCGGTACTGGTTCCATGGGACGAATCCAGCAGAATTTCTGATCACCTCGGAATCCAAGGGGGCCACCTACCACATGAACTTGATGACTGCATTACCGTCTCCTCTCTTATTAGCCGCTGAGCAACTTCATGAAGGTAGGAAGAATAATTGGGGCAAGATCTCCCTCATCTTCCCTTGGTGCATAACGGGTTTTGAACATGAGACCTCACATATGCACCGATAACCTCAAAGCCCGCTAGGCTAGGATGATTGGTTTCCTTTCTTCCCTAAATATATCCGGAATAAAAACTGCAATACGTAACCTTGAAAATGAGTCTTATCCTTTCTGTCCTATTTCCAAACCATCAATCTCTATATAAATTAATTATGACAAAAAAAATGATGTATAAGACAACAAAAGAAGATAATTTTGATTCTAATAACTAGCGAGTACTCGAGTAGCCACTACCGATTGTTGAGTTAGGATGTTTTTTGGATTGTTTTCGGTCCTAGACCAGACCAGACCAGACCAGACCATACCATATCAGACCAGATCAGACCAGCAAATTTCAGTTCAAAAGAAAACATCCTTATTTGTTATGCACTTATGCCTTACTTTTTCTTTTTTGAAAGAAATCGCATTATAACAAGTTATTTCAAAATAATACATATTACGTAGTACTTAAGAGTGTTGATAAATCTTATAAAAAATCATATAAATTTTAAAAATTATATAATAATAATATAAAAAATAGCATAAAAATAAAACAGATAAATAATTTTAAAAAACATAAAACTCAAAAAATAAATGAAACTCTAAAAAATATAAAATATAAAATATAAAATGTAAAAACCTTTTTAAATTGATGTGGAATATACAAATAATTTCAAAATTTTAAAAATACTGACTTTGAAATTCTGAAAAATTCCACAATTTTTGATTTTTTCAATATAAAAAACTCTGCTATTACAGGTCTAGACTGAATCAATGACTAAATTGAACAACTTTTTAGAATAAGTGTACTGTTGGAATATTAGGCCCCGATCAAAGAGGTAGGCCCAAATATCCCTGATGGAGTGTATAGCCCAGGACCCCCGACCCACATACTCCCGCTACAGCAAAACAAACCCAACAAGCACATGCAACCCACATACAACAACCCAAGTATAAGACAACCATCACCCATAAGGAGCCCCTTCGGCCCCATCGGCCTGAATCCAGTCATCGACATGTCGGGAACTTTCATCTTCTCGACCAAGCCCTCGGACAGCAGCCCTCGGTGCTAAGGCCGAATGCCTCAGAATGCTCACAGACAACCCTCTTTGTCCAACGCTCCTCAGCGCCCAATCACCGCATTTAATGTTGCGTCACGTGCCAGCATCCACATCACAGGGGGGCTCCCCGCCATAGATTAACTTACATGTCTATGTGCATTTAATGCACCTATCATTTATGACTAGTATAAATAGCGTCTCTTGAACAGTTGTACAAACCACTGTTCATTTGATACTATTGCTCCCCCCCTCTTACTTATTGTTTTACCTTCCCTCTAGATACCACTAGAGTATCCATATATAGACTATCTATCACCTATTATATACATATCTATCTAAAAGAAGCCATCATTAAAATACTCAAGACAAAATTATCGTTTTGAATCATAATTATCCCATATTCATGCTACTTTGACTTCTAATAATTGTTGATATTTCGATAAACTCTTATCATTGTAGATGTAATCTATAAGTCCTACATAAGAGAGGTTAGGGTTTGTGCTTTGAGCAGTTTTGGAGGAGTTGACGATATATAATTTTTTTTAAATAAATAAAATCAACAATAAAATATTGACCAATCAATATTGCTTCTAAAAGACGAACATTTTTAAATAATTATGAACAAATAAGACCGGTCATAAGTTTATCTTGAGTATTGAAAGGATGACTTGTTTTAGATAAATATAAATATGATAGATTAATTTGGTCAATAAATCCAAACACTGATTTGTTTTGTGTTACGAGTCTAAGCCATTTTATTTTATTTTTAAAGGATTCTGGGCCTCTGCCTTGCTTTGAGATGGAAAATTCTTAAGGCACACCTTGGGTTACACCCTGGGGCACACCCCATTTATTTGCCCTTCACACAGACAAAAAACGTAAAAACACAGACACTTTCGATTAAACTGTCGGTGTGAGTTTGCAGATCTGTCAGGCTGGTTGCACGCAAACCAATGTCGGTGTGCACAGAAACTAGTTGTCTGTGTAGACAAAAAAGCGTCGGTGCGAACAAAGTTGGTTTGCAAGTTCAGGGAGTGGGAAACTAGTGTTGGTGTACACAGACATTAGTTATTTGTGTAGAAAAAAGTGTCTGTACATATACAATTTTCGTCGGTTTTCTTTCCTTCTCTCTTTTTACGTTTTATGCACATCGACACTGATTTGCTTTCAGTGTCTGTGTACACCGATGAAAATTGTATATGCACAGACACTTTTGTTTCTACACAGACAACTAGTGTCTGTGTACACCGACAAAAATTGCATATGTACAGAAACTTTTTTCTACACCGACAACTAATGTCTGTGTACACCGACACTGATTTCCCAACCCCTGAACTTGCAAACCAATTTTGTTCGCACCGACACTTTTTTGTCTACACAGACAACTAGTGTCTGTGCACACCGACATTGGTTTGCGTGCAACTAGCCTGACAGATCTGCAAACTCACACCGACAGTTTAATTGAAAGTGTCTGTGTTTTCATGTTTTTTGTCTGTGTGGTGTGTACCCCAGGGTATAACCCAGAGTGTACACCAACAAGGATTCCTTTGAGATAGGGTGCTCTGCTCTTCCGCACCATTTGATCCGAAATTCGACGTCAAAGATTCCAGCTTCCCCTATCTCCAAATCGTTCTCGTCCCCTCCCTATTGTCAGAGGATCCGAATCCATTTTTAACAACTCAAATGTTGTTTTGGTTCCTCTCTAGTTATACACAAGCAGCTAACAAATCAATATCAGCACGTTCTACCCTCCTACAAAAGTAGGGAAACTTTCTACTGCTCAAGTGGTAGGTTCCTCTCTAGTTATACACAAGCAAGCAGCTAACAAATCAATATCAGCACGTTCTACCCTCCTACAAAAGTAGGGAAACTTTCTACTGCTCAAGTGGTATTGATCCATCTTTCTTAATTTCCCTCTAATTCAACATACTATCACAACTGATGAAGCTTTAAAATATCAGTTTGGGTTGAATTCATGTGGGCATAATGCTAGCTCTTGGTGTTTGGCCTCTGAAAATTGATTCTTCGAAGGTATATCATTCGGATTTGGAACAGGGTTTATCCCCAAATTCAATTTCCAGAAGGGGGTTTCTCGAAAGACTAGACCTTGCTCCCACTAGTGTATTGTTTGTATCAAGAATTTCTGAGTCTCGGTTCAATTTTCTTAGATTTTACGGCCCACAAAAACATTGTATTGGCTCATTTTCAGCATTACCCTTACTGTCCGAGGAACAAGCAACCATCTGTACCACTTCTGAACAAGATCAACGGTCACGGAGCCGGGTTACCAAGTCAACTCAGGCTGAGGCAGGAATTATTAAGGGTAAGAGAACAAGAGTGAGGATTGATGTTAAAGAACTTGCACAGAGATTGCACACAGCCAAGAATGCAGACGATGTTGAAGATATTCTAAAGAACAATGATGAACTTCCCCTCCAAGTGTACTCAACTTTAATTAAGGGTCTTAGTAGAAACAATAGGCTAGATTCTGCAGTCTCACTTGTTGAGTGGTTAAGAAGAAGAAGAAGAAAGAAAGACACTTCTTCTACTGTTCTTCCGAATCTTTTCATCTACAACAGTCTCTTAGGAGCAGCAAAAGAGGCTGAAAAGTATGACGTGGTTGACAAAGTAATAGAGGACATGTCCTCAGCTGCAATTAATCCCAATATTGTGACATATAACATTCTAATGAGTTCATATATACAGAAAGGTCAAGAACTCGAAGCTCTCAATCTTTTCTATGAGATACCGAACAAGGGTTTATCTCCAAGCCCTGTTTCCTATTCCACGGCATTATTTGCTCACCGAAGACTCCAAGACGCGTTTGGGGCCGTGAAATTGTTCACAGAACTGAGAGACAAGTATCATGGCAAGGATGAGTTTCCCAAGCTTGAGAATTTCACCACCCGAATATGTTACCAGGTGATGAGACAGTGGATGTCAAAGAGGGAAAAATCAAGCACAGATATATTGAGACTAATGATAGAAATGGATAAGGTGGGGCTTCAGCTTGGGTGTGTAGAATCTGAGCGCCTCATCTGGGCATGTACGCGTGAAGAACATTACTCAATTGTTAAAGAGCTCTACCAAAGGATAAGAGAGAGAGACTCCGGAAATATTAGCTTAACTGTTTGCAACCACGTGATCTGGCTAATGGGGAAAACCAAAAAATGGTGGGCAGCTCTTGAAGTATATGAAGACTTACTGCTTAAAGGGCCAAAACCAAACCAGTCCTCTGATGAGCTTATAGTGTCACATTTTGATGTTCTTCTCAGTGCAGCCAGGAAAAGAGGAATATGGAAATGGAGCATTAGGTTACTCAATAAGATGGAAGAGAAAGGGATCAAACCGCGAAGTAAGGAATGGAATAATGTCCTTGTGTCATGTTCAAAGGCTTCGGAAACATCAGCTGCCATAGAAATATTCAAGAGAATGGTGGGAAACGGTGAAACCCCGACTATCGTATCCTACGGGGCCTTACTAAGTGCCCTAGAGAAAGGGAGGCTTTATGATGAGGCGGATCGGGTATGGAAACACATGGCAACAGTAGGTGTAAAAGCAAATTTGTACACCTACACAACCATGGCTGCGATCTACAGCGCCCAGAGTAAATCCAATGCGGTAAACTCCATCATCCGGGAAATGGTGACACTCGGGATTGATCCAACAGTAGTCACGTTCAATGCTGTTATCAGTGCTTGTATACGGAATGGTATGGGGAGTGCAGGGTATGAATGGTTTCAAGAAATGAAAGCTGCAAACATAAGCCCTAATGAGGTGACCTATGAAATGCTGGTTGTGGGGCTTGCTAGTGATGGTAAGCCGAGGATGGCCTTTGAGCTGTATGTTAGGGCTCTCCGCGAGGGTATGGTTCTTTCAGCGAAGGCTTATGATGCTGTCATCCGTTCTTCATTGCTACATGGACTTACTATTGATGTTACCACTCTTGGGCTCCGGCCAGTGGAAAAACATAGAAATGTGCAAAGTAGAAACTCTTTGATGGAGAAGATAAAATGAGGATGAAGATGTTTAGGGGGAAGGGAATGGGAGGCTGCAATGGAAAATGGGAGAGAAAGAGGAGAAAAGGTTGGATTGCCATGAGAAAGGGAGAGGAGATGAGCTATTTATACCGGGATACACAAGGTGCAAGCCCTTGTGCACACATATCTTTTTTCTTTTGTCAACCTGATGGTTAGTACACTAAATTTTGATGTGCTATGTCCTAATGAATTCTTATTTAGACGTTAATAAATACTACCTCCGTCCCATTGGAAGGTTTCCATAGCAAAACGGCACAGTTATTTAGACAATAATTAAATAAAGTACTTCGAGTATATTTTGAGAAATAATTTTAATGGGTATATACTAAGTATTATAATGTAGTTAGTATTGATAACTATGATGTTATGATTGTATTATTTTTAATATTTAATGATTAATTTGTCACTTAAGGTTTTTAATTGTTTCCTAAAATGAATATGAGAACCTTTATATGAGACGTCCAAAAAAGGAAAGTGGGAACCTTCTAATGGGACGGAGGGAGTAGTATTCTACTAACATATCTTTAGAAAGTGCATGTGTACGCGAATCTATTACTCATCCAACTATCCAAGCATCAATAAGTGAGTTGAAACACTACAAGAACAAGACATACGCTTTGAATTATGCATAAAACTATTGTAGTAGTATTATATATTCGAGCATACTCCAATTATGCATAAAAATATTATTTGGAAAATTAAATTTTATCGTGAGTGTTTATTACATTTAAGCAAAAATTAATTGATCATTCTTACTCAAAATAGTCCGAAAATGGATTCATTTAGCAAATTGTTTTTGGTGTTAGTGATAACAATCTAAAACAATGTTAATATAATTGTTGAAACATTTGAGAAATGGTCGAGGGAATCCAAGACTCTCTTTCATTTCCTACTGCATATTGCAGCAGGAAATCTTACTGTTTCTTATCGCAGAAGGAAATCTTACTGTTAAAAAATGTTAAATGGTTACTGTTTTTTATGTGAGCCCATATTGCAGAAGTGGAAGAAAGAATGTGGTTAGCTTATATTTTCAAAAAGTTGTCTCTGTTTTCTACCACATAAACATGGTCTACATTTTTTGTTTTGATTTAGTTAATAATGGTATTTATAATATCAGTTATTTTGTGTAAAACAGTACATTTACAACAAAAGATACCTGGATAGGCTGCCTAGGCAGTAGATTACATTCTACTAACCTTACTAATGCCAAACAGATCCTCCAATTCGTTGAATACTTTTTCTACCTACTTTTACTCGAATACTTTCCATTTTATTGCCTCTGAATTGTGGTCACATTGTTCATTTCCACACTCCAAACATTATATTTTTTCTAATTAACCCTTTCTGTGTCTTGGTTTTGAAAATAAGTTGACACAGATTGTCCCTAAAAAATGAACTATATTTTTGTTTCGAGACTACAATTTTGGATTCCAATTACCAACCACTTTTAACTTGAAGCCAATAAAATATTACTTTCCTTTAATGTATTCTAAGATTTTACTTAGTCCAAGCGAGTCTTGTCCAAGTTGATAAGTTATATTTTATGTAAATAATGTATGCAGAGCTCTAAATACTTTTAGTATACAGTTTTCATCATTTGTATTGCCTTGTTTTTCTCTTTTTCTTGAATTTTCGCTCAGTGTGGACATATATAACAAAAAATTTCAACCGATTTATTTATTTCACTTACTTTTTCAGTTGCTCGTTGTATACATGCTCTGTGTTCTCTAATGTCCTCTAAAATTGAAAATTCAGATTTAATACTTTGTAATTATTTACTCTTTTTTAGTTATAGATAGGCGAGATTCCTCTTTACAATTATACACAGTAATATTTATTTAGTAATCAACAACCACCACCCCCTTCGATGCTAACAGATAAGGTTTTAACAAGTCGTATTGCGCTTTCGCTCTTCTCTTCATCGGTCATGGTCACAGATTTCCACTCTCAAGTAATGGTCTGCATATACTAACCCAAAAATGTTAAAAAATACAGATGTAGAGGTTGACATTGGGTATGTCGTATTACTGTTGTAGCATAAATGGAAATGCACATCGGTATTCAGTACCCTGCTAATTCCATTTCCAGGGTTAAACAGTAAAGCTGCCTTAAATTAAAGGTATTTCTGTGCATTTAGGGTACCAGATTCACCATTTCAGGCTTCATTTTGTTTGTGTAGTGTCCTTACAAATACAAGTTGACTATAATATAGTGACATATATACCATTCGATATGTTGTACCTATATGATGTTAGTAGAATTTTTAAGAACTGTTTATAAAGTTTTATATAGGGATAGAGAAGAACAAGTTTATTAATAAAATGGTGGTACCGATCCAGCTTTGGTCTTCTTTGCATGAAATAAGGAGTCATATAATTTCTACAGTCTTTTAGATTCCTCTTCGAACCTAGCTCTAGATTTTCTACAATCCTTGACGTTAATTTAGAGTAGTTGTTTTCCTAGAAGAAAATGTAAGATCATATTTCCGGTTTTCAATTTTTCCCTTAAGTAATACTCCGTAGAAAACTAGAAAGCAAAAAGTGATAATGAGCCCATAGTTTCTCATTTTCTTCAGTTTCCTGTCATGTTTTTTCTAAACCATTACCATTTTAGTGTCACATGTCACCCTGACAGATGAAAAGAAAGCACTTCCTATTTCTTTTCTGCAGGTTAGCTTGAGGGGACCTCGTCATCTTGGTCCTGATGATGAACTAATGGAGATAATGGGGTCTCCTGTGAGTATCTTATTGTATTTTTATTATCTATTTACCCTATATATTTATTTTCACTTAGTAGAAAATCACTTTATTGGATTTGGGCTCAAGGTTGCGTTTAATAATATGTTGCTAACCTAATATAATGGTCTAACAGGTTAAAACTAAAAATACTTGTCTTTTTTACTTTGCTTTTTATATCAGATAAAATCATACTAAAATATTTTTAATATTGCCTAACTGATTCATACATGTAGCTCACTCAGATCTCTATTTACCAATATATCTGTTTGGATATTTTTACCCAGTGAACTCCAAACAAGAAAACTTAGGAAAATATGTACTTCGTATTAAAGAAGAGAAGAAGGGTGGGTTGAGTGGAATAGAATAGAACGAGAAGGAAAATTGTACGAAGATATACTCATGTACTGAGGTTAAGGAAGAGATACACATCATTGGGCAGAGTAGGATACTGAAAAAGCTTTTGACATATTCCCGTTTTATTATATCATTGTACAATTAGCCTAATGATGCAAAAGAAGGGGTTTCAACTATTATCTAACAGGATTAGCATGGTACCGCTGAACACACTTTATATAAGGCATTTGTCCCTCTCCTTTGTAATCTTACATGCTTTTTTGTAATCTCTAATAATCTGTGTTGTTGATGTTGAACATTTATAAAGTCGCGGTTGGTGGAGTTGGGCAGCTACACTATATTTGGACGTATTGTGATTGGTTCTAGGCTTCTAGCATTGCTCCAACTGTGGTTCAGTTTATCTACTGCAAAGCATTGCATGGGTAACTTCCATTTAAGATGGCAGTGGAGTTCGCAGGTGACTGTGTGAGTTTGGCGTTCAATGAGGAGAAGCTTACGTATGTCGTTTATGTCGTCTGTGGCCAGCTTGTATTTCTAGAACTATAGAAGCTTGGCTTTAAAAGATATGGAAGTGTTTGTCTACGTATTATATGGTATGTCATGTGAAAAGGTACTTGTTAAATATTACTCGTAAATCACTTCTATTTTTGGCATTTGTGCAAAACTGTTACTAAAACCGATAATTGTGTTGTGCCTATATGAAGTGTACTTCAATTCTACAAATAAATTCATAAACCTTGTAAAAAGAAAGACACTTGCTTAGACTTATTACTCAAACTTATTAGCTTTGTTAACCCTAGATAGAAAAAACTTGAATCAATAGAACTAACAATGTCACAAAAGAAGCTAGGGTGGGGTGTGCTTGGTTACACATTCTTGAATAAAAAAAGTTAAGCTACCCTGGATCAAAGAGGATCCAACATAGTAACTTGGTTCATTTTAGTGTACATACTCTTATATATGACAGCAATCTTACAAACAAACTTTATAGACCGAGTATTCTCCTTTTTTCATTCAAATTAACTATGTCGTTGTGTACACCCTATCTATATATCAAGTATCAACAAGACTTAATTCCTCTTGCGTTGTGGGAGCCGTAATGAGCTTGAGTATATGCTTTTTATTAAATTAGTTTTTAGAAGCAGTAACATTGGTTCTCCAAGGTATGATTTATATTTGTTTCATCCTTTTTAAAGAAAAAAAAATTGTATCCCATTTTGCAGCCTTGCAGAGTTGCAGCCTGCAGGTGAGGTCTTTCTATTTGAGAAATGCATGCGTTCAGACATCTTTCTGTTTTTGTGAAAAATGTTTCAGTTATGCAATTGTGAATTTAGATTTGTAATACCGAGTACTAGTAGCCCAATTTCAGAAGTTGGAAATGAAATGTACCCACCTTTAGGCTTTAGTGCACCTTATAACTGTTCTTATGCCTGGTGTTATTCAATAACCCTAAACTTGTATGGATGTGTCTTTCTTTGATTTGTATAGAGTAACATCACTACATCCCATACAAAAAAGAAGAAAAAACAAAAACATATACTACATATTAGTTTTCGATCAAGTTCTTTCCATGACATCCAAGATTAGTTTGTGTTGATATATGCAACTATGCGAGCTTAGTCACAAAGGCCGGTCCTATATTTTTCAAGCATTAGAGGAAATGTGCTAATATTGAGTGGAAAAAAGCACCGATCTAAGAAAGCGGAGCGACTCCTTCCTATCTCCCTAGCGGTTCTGCCGTGTAGGGTTTTTTCTCCCTAGCAGCTCTGCCGCGTAGGGTTTTTCTTCCCTAGCAGCTCTGCCGTCGCGTATGGTTTTCTTTCCACCAATTGTTTTCAATCTTGAAGGAGGAGTGAGTGCATCATCAGCTTTTGGAAACGAATCCAAGATCCAATAAAGGATAATTATGACTCATGTGGATGATCTAGAGTAGCGTTGGTTCAGGCCTGCAATCGAGGAGGAAGTTAGAGTGTTAGTTTTTGGCAAATCAGTATGGGTAGAGGGCGGTGTTGGTAGTGGAAGCGGCTCGGGCGACGAGAAGATGTGGAGAGGTGAAGGGCTGAACAAGGGAGAAGATAGATCGGCGGTCCGACCCCCTCCTGAACCGCCGCCTTGGAGCGATCAAGTTGTTAGAGTTTGGAAGTTTTATTAGTTATTTAATTTTTCATGATTTTATTTTTGTGTTATGTTTTACGTTGCTCTGTCTTTTGTTGATGTCTTTAGTTTTAGGACTACAATAATGATTGACAATTCTGCTAGATATTATTTTCATGGAAGGATCTTTATGGCCAGTGATTGTGCTGTGTCACACCCGTTCGCCCGTTCGGTGGTTAGCAATTTGTATTGCTCTTTCAGGGGTGACCGTCTCTGAGTCTAGTCGTAGGGTTGATAGTGCTAGTTGGTTAGGGATAATTGTTGTCAGTGTTAGTCTTGTTGAATTCGTTGTAACGATCCAAATCCTTATGATATTAATATAAAGCGGTTTGTTTTGATGATAAAAAGGGTTAGAGGATATTTTTCATAGGTTTATTCTAAAACTATTAATTACTTATCTAAATAAATTAGCAGAATTTTAACAAAAAATAAAAATCAAATAGTAGAATATATAGTCATAATAAAAAAAGAATACTTTCTAGTGAGATTATCAGTTGCCTATTTAAATAATTAAGTAGAGTAATAGATTATACAATAAAGGGAAAAATAATAAAAATACCCCAAACTTTGAAGGGGTGTGAGGTAAACACCCCAAATTTGCATATTTAATTTAAATACTCCAAACTTTATATAAAAAGTCATTTTTGCACCATCATCGTGTATTATTTCTTTCAAAAATGTAAATTTTTGGGATTAATTGCACAATTTTAAATAAAAAATTAAAAGTATTGTAAATATAAAGATTGGGGTAACATTATTTATTTTGCAATGAAATATTAGAATGTTGATTGTGTATTCATGAATTCTAAAATATTTTAAATCATACATTTAACAACATAAATTTACATTTTTGAAAATAATAATAATCGACTATCGTGCTAAAATAACTTTTTATACAAAGTTTGAGGTATTTAAATTACATATGCAAGTTTGGGGTGTTCATCTCACACCCCTTCAAACTTTAGGATATTTTAATTATTTTTCTCTATAATAAAAGTAAAAAAAATTGAAACACACCTCCGGTAGCACATTGTAAATAAAATAATCATTATATCAAACACCTTCACAACAATTAAAATTTGAAGCTGCTGAAATGAATATAAATAGCATAAGAACAACATTGTGATTTGTGACAAATCAATAAAGACACACAACCACACATAAAAAAATCGATAAATCTATGCACAATAACACAATAAATCTTAATTGGTATGAAAAAGTTACTCCCTCTATTCTATTTTATAAGATGAAATTCCCTTTTTAGGTTGTTCAAAATATATGGAGCCGAGGGGCTGATCGTGCTGCATAATATGACGGTCGTCGTCCTGGAACGGAACAGGCGAGCTCGGCTGTGAACTAGACACGACGGCGTTGAGGGGCCAATCGTGTTGCATAATATTACAGTCGCCATCCTAGAAGGGAATAGGTGAGCCCGACCGTGAGCTAGACACAACGGCGCTGAGCGGCCGATCGTGCTGCATAATATAGCGGTCGCCGTCGTGAAAAGAATATAGGCGATACGTGAATTAGACACGATGGCACTGAGGGGCGGATCTTGCTGCATAATATGGCGGTCGTTGTACTAAAAAGGAATTAGGCGAGCCAAACGTGCTGTATAAGGCGGCGGTCGCCATCCTGGAAAGAAATGGGCGAGCCCGGTCGTGACCATCTTTCCATCACCTTCGAAACCTCTATCGAGATGAAAATCAATTCCTTGCATCCAAATCGGTGTAGACTGATCGAGACATGGAAGATTTTTTTCTGACCTCCAGACTTTCTTACTAATTGTGTTTGCGCAGCCCAAAGGGCTTGGGCTACTCACCCATGGTAATTTCGTCGAGGTGGGATCCATTCCCGATCTCCAGACCGGTTTATGCCGGTCGAGATAGAGAAGAATTTTCCCCGACCTCCAGACTTCCTTACCACTCGTGTTCGCGCGACCCAAAGGGCTCAAGCTACTCACCCATGGTAATTCCTTCAAGGCAGGATCCATTCCCGATCTTTAGACCAGTTTATGTCAGTCGAGAAAAGGAAGAGTTTTCCGACCTTCAGACTTCCTTACCATTCGTGTTCGCGCGGACCAAAAGGCTCGGGCTACTCTACTCACCCATGGTAATTTCGTCGAGGCAGGATCCATTCCCAATCTGCATACCGGTTTATGCTGGTCGAGACAGGGAAGAGTTTTTCCCGACCTCCACACATCCTTACCATTCGTGTTCGCGTGGCCCAAAGGGCTCAGACTACTTACCCATGGTAATTCCGTCGAGGCAGGATCCATTCCCAATCTCGAGTCCGGTTTATGCCGGTCGAGGTGGGGAAGAGTTTTTTCCGACCTCCACACTTCCTTACCATTCGTGCTCGCGCGGCTTAAAGGGCCCTGTTGAGGTATATTACCCCGGTCCGTTACTGTTCAGGAGCCCAAGGCATCGCCCCAGCTTGGAGCCCGAATGACAAGGTCCATTTCAGCCTATTAGGCATATTTCGGCCCTTTGGGCCCATTTTGGGCTTACTTGGCCCATTAGGTTAGGTTTCCCCCTTTCCCTTACCCCTATAAATATGGGGCTTTCCCACATGTTTAGGGATCTTCTTCTTCTTCCTCCTTCTCACTAGAATAGCTAGCTAGCTTACAATACTCCATTAATGGGAGCTACAACATATGTACTTTGTAATGGTGAGGAGAGATTAATGAGAATGAGAGGGCTTGGACATTAGCCTAAAAAGTCTCGTGGTTTTCTCCCTTTCCGGGTTTCCACGTAAAAATAGCCTGTTCATACACATTTATACATATATTTACTATATCGTGTTGGATTAAACTCAACACTGGCGCCGTCTGTGGGAATCAGTTCAAAAAGATTACATGTGTTCTTCATTTTTGGGCAAAGATTCATACGAAAGAAACTGATACTCAGCAAAGAAAAAAAAAATGGAATATGGGTCTGGAAGAGCTCCGACCAAGAGCCGGCAGATGCAAACCCTTTTCCCAGAATACTTTTCCTTGGAAATTAAAGTGAAGCTAGCCCTTAGGAAAAATACGCCCTTCGGCCCGGACGTACGTGCTCCGCATTCCCGAAACCGAACAGGGCAAATAAATACCTGCAAGGCTGCAAGGATGTGAACTTGATAATGAGACTAAGCTACGTCAAACTTACCGCTCAGCTTGTAACGTCAGCTAAGAGATCACAAACCTGATAAGCATGGCTGCTCGTCCCCAAGAATCCTGCTCAGGCTCACTACAACGTTGTTGAGCAGTCATACAGACATCGATCAGGGCAGCAGGACTGCAAACGGAGCCTCGAATGATAAGTCGAGAAATCAGGGTTGCCTGCAACCAGAGTATTTTGGGGAACACGGACCGCTGCTCGACCTCCCTTCCCCGGCAGATCTCGGTGCCCAACAGCAATTACGTACCACCCAGTCCACCCTAATTAGTCCGCCCTTTCAGTTTGAGAGTTTAGAAGCAACATTTATGACGACGTTCGGCCTCAAACCGGCTCAGTTCGTCCACCACCACAATTTAGCTACCCATCCAGGGGGCAGACACCCAGTACGTTCGGCGTTTGCTAAAACGCCGCTCGGCGAACGCAGCCGCCTCGGCCACCCATCATAGCCCACCGACGGGCGGAAGAATTCCAGTACAGGCCACACCGGTCTCTGCATCGTCTAAGCCTCAAAGGACGTCCGGCTTTCTGACCTGCGTCCAGATTTTAGCCGGTCAGTTTACTGCTCGCCGCTCGCCCCGGATCCCAAAGCCGCACGGCTCTCTATGACGACGACCCCTTGTTTGGTTTCGCGCGCTCGAGGGAAGGATGCGCTCTGGGGGAAGGCCGACCGCCCTTCTCGAAAGCCGCTCGGCCCCATGTGGATTGGCCGCAGATCATCTGGCGTGGAGGTCCGTCTTCTCGAACTGCAATGTTGACAGTGGGAGCCAGTGGGTTTTTGTATAAGTAAACGAGTGGGCCGGACCTTTTTCAGCCCCAAGTGAATTCTCTAAAAGACCACGTACGTCTTGACCAAGTAAAATTAAAAGCCTTTCAAAGGGAAATGAGAAATTTCAATGGGGCCATTGGCTGAATGTATGGGACGTTTCGAGCTTGTGAAAATATATTATCGAAATCAGAATTGGCGAAAGGAACTCACCCCCATTGCACTTGGAGATTACCTGGACGAACGTCTCCGTTGCTCGTACCTATATTTTAAGTTGGTAAATTAACTAAGATAATAGTAAAAAAAGTATTATTATTACTATTATTTTTTATCACCATTATTTAAAAGGGAGTAAATTTTCCCGAAATAAATAATGTCGAGTGAAGCTCGGGGATGAGCTTCCACCGTCACTTTAATTTAATAATTAGAGGACGAGCTGAGCCGGGCCGAGGGTCATCGTGCCCCAATGTGGACGCTCATATCCGGAAGAACTAGGTGATGGGCCGGGCCGAAGATCATCGCACTCCGAGGCCGACCGTCATGCCCGGAAGAGCCCCAAGCCGACCTACAAAAAAAAAAACAAAAAAAAAAGTGTGCACATATACATATTGTCTGGCCATTTGGCCGCGTTACTATGTTCATTGTGCAGATTAAGATCATAGTCAGATAAGAGATGATGTTCCAAATGAACCTTGGTGCCAAGGGCTTGGGGACGAGCATCCTCCACCCGGAGGCCGAGGGTCTAAAGAGAACCATCAAGAGCCAAGGGTCGTGGACGAGCATCTTTCACCCCGGATGCCGAGGGCCCGAAGACGATCATCTATCGTCCAGTGGCCTAGGCCCGGGGACGAGCATCTTCCACCCGGAGGCCGAGGATCTAAAGAAGACCATCAAGAGCCAAGGGCCGTGGACGAGCATCTCTCACCCCGGATGCCGGGGGCCCGAAGACGATCATCTATCGTCCAGTGGCCTAGGCCCGGGGACGAGCATCTTCCACCCGGAGGCCGAGGATCTAAAGAAGACCATCAAGAGCCAAGGGCCGTGGACGAGCATCTCTCACCCCGGATGCCGAGGGCCCGAAGACGATCATCTATCGTCCAGTGGCCTAGGTCCGGGGACGAGCATCTTCTAACCCAAGAGCCAAGGGCCGTGGACGGTCATCTCCTCCTCAGAGGCCGAGCGTCTAAAGATGACCATCAAAGGCCAAGGGCTTGGAGACGAACATCTTCCACCCCAAGAGCCAAGGGCCGTGGACGAGCATCTTTCACCCCGGAGGCCGAGGGTCCGAAGACGATCATCTATCGTCTAGAGGCCTAGGCCCGGGGACGAACATCCATCACCCAGAGGCCAAGGATCTAAAGAAGACCATCAAGAGCCAAGGGTCCGAAGACGATCATCTATCGTCTAGAGGCCTAGGCCCGGGGACGAACATCCATCATCCAGAGGCCGAGGGCTTTGAGACGCGCAACACATCCTGAGACCGAGCATGCCCAGGCTAAGCATGTTGAGGTAGAAATGTCCCGAGGAGACCCAACCTAGCAACTGGAGGTCGAATGTCTCTAGGAATAGGCTGAGGATTGTTGCTGTATGACGACTCCGAGGTCTGCTACCGGGTCGTGCATCAAAAGCAAAGACACATCTAGGCCGAGTTTCTAGGGATGAACGTCCAAAGGAAGTTGGGTCGGGTTTCTAGGGACTAATCTTCCTAAGCATGTCGGGCCGAGCATCCAGAAGGAAAATTCCAGAGCCCCAACAACGAGAGATCGAGCGGGCTGACCGTCAAGGGGGCCGAACGTCCAAGGAAGCCCAGCCTAGCATCTGGAGGTCGAACGTCTCTAGGAATAGGCCGAGGATCGTCGCTGTATGACGACTCCGAGGTCTGCTACCGGGTCGTGCATCAAGAGCAAGGACACATCTAGGCCGAGTTCCTAAGGGTCGAACGTCCAAAGGAAGTTGGGTCGGGCATCCGTGGGCTGAACGCCCCAATCCCTCGCACCCAGGCCAAGGCATTGAATTAAGCCTTTGCTCCGAAAGCCGGGGTCATGTGCAAAGAAGGCAGAGGAAGAGCGTAGGCAAGAGTATACTTTCTCGAGCAGATTCGCACGCTCACTACTCAAGAAACTGGGGGACTTGTGTTGAGGTATATTACCCCGGTCCGTTACTGTTCAGGAGCCCAAGGCATCGCCCCAGCTTGGAGCCCGAATGACAAGGTCCATTTCAGCCTATTAGGCATATTTCGGCCCTTTGGGCCCATTTTGGGCTTACTTGGCCCATTAGGTTAGGTTTCCCCCTTTCCCTTACCCCTATAAATATGGGGCTTTCCCACATGTTTAGGGATCTTCTTCTTCTTCCTCCTTCTCACTAGAATAGCTAGCTAGCTTACAATACTCCATTAATGGGAGCTACAACATATGTACTTTGTAATGGTGAGGAGAGATTAATGAGAATGAGAGGGCTTGGACATTAGCCTAAAAAGTCTCGTGGTTTTCTCCCTTTCCGGGTTTCCACGTAAAAATAGCCTGTTCATACACATTTATACATATATTTACTATATCGTGTTGGATTAAACTCAACAGGCCCGGCTACTCACCCATGGTAATTCCGTCGAGGTGAAATCCATTCCCGATCTCAAACTGATTTTTTCCGGTCGAGATCCTGAAAACGAATGGCGTGCTTAGCCGTGATTTTGGACACGACGGCGTGGAGAGGCTGATCGTGCTGCACAAGGCGGCGGTCTCCATCCCGGAAGGGAATGAGCGAGTCCAACCCTGAATTTGGGCGGTGCGAGTGCTTACAGATGGCCTCGGTTTACGGTGCAAGGGCTTATGGATGCCCTGGCTTATGGTGTATGTCCCACATGCCGAACAACGAGAACTGGGATGGCACTAGGATTAGAGGAGAGGTCACATTGTGCCAAATATCAGGGAGCTTGAATGACATTTGGACAAGAGAGGAGTAGAGCCCGTACTGCCGAGCGGTGTGCTAACGAAACGAGACCTAGATGCTTGAGCATCATACGACCCGTTGAACTTCTTTTTATGTGTTTTTGAGCACATACATCTTTTTATGATTTCGCACATACACGGTGCAAAATATTGGTAACATGGCCTTATGACCAAACAATATTTTTTTAAACGATTGAGACTAACAACCTACGGGTAACAATAACCCTCGGTCCGGCTCAACATTTAGGTTTTTTGGACTGTGACTGTGCAATGCAAGACCGCCTATCTAGTAGGTTGCGTGAAGTTACGTGGAAAAAATCTCTGGGTTGTGAGACTGAAAATTTGGCCTTTCGCTACACGAGTTGCCCTCGAGATGATGAGGGTGAGCGCCTCCGTGCCTTCGGGCCGTGAGCGGCAAGGTCACATAGCACCTAGCGGGGGTAGACTGTACTAGGGTATGGCCGTCGATCGGTCACTTGGTACCATGCGAGACTGTGGTTGGCCCCAAGATTTAAACGCATCATGAGGGTCATGCCATTTGGAGACACTTGGCCTAGTGTTGAATAATTTGGTATGGAACAATTCTAATGGGACAGACCGAAAATAAAAGATGGGTCAAATCTTAACGGGACGAAAAGAGTATTATATAACTAACTTCGTCCCACTTGATTTTGTCAAGTTTCCTTTTTTGTTTGCCTAAAAAACTTTGTCACTTTCCTTTTAAATCAATGAATTTGTTTCTCTCTTCTCTGCACAAATCAACTTGGCAAAGTTGAGTGAGACAGAGTTAGTATAAATAATACCGTGCCTACACTAAAAACCTCGTTTCTGGATATATGGGCTGTCATGAACAAGAAGACTGGGAAGATATCTAAAAGCAAAATTTTGATTTAAAAAGTAATTCCACTTTCCTATAGTTAAAGTGTTATACTCTTGAACAAGATCATTTGAAAAAAGATCATTCATATAAAGCAAACTCTTAAAAATTAAATTACAAAAGTTCAAGATAAGAGGGAAGAAATCATAACAGTACATGAAACTAAAACAAGAGTGCTTGAGGCTGGTGACTCCTAATCAGTTTTGCGGGCATCCTTAAGCTGGCCTCTCTTCCTAACAGCGAGGCAAAACTTGAGGCGCCAAGCATCAACTGCCGACTCCGGCAACAAAGAGACCAGAGCCCATAGAAGAGAGTGGGGCCAGTAAGGGGTGCACCTTGGTTCATAACCAATCCAACCCAAGGCTGCCCGAGCATAACCATCCGTTGATGGAACAAAGAAGGATGATCTCTTTATTGATGCCATCTTGGTTGCTACATATAAGGGTACCTGCAATTGGAACCCCATTGTAATTACATTAAAAAGAATGAAGAAACACACAAGATCTAAATAAATGAACCAAAAGTAAGAAGACTTAAAAAGAAACACCCAATCATAACAATAAGTCAATAACAATAATGAGGATAATAGTAATAATAATGAAATAAGAGAAGTAAATACCTGGCATTGCACATCAATCCCACTTTTTTTGTACTCGACATAGAGACATCTTGAAAATTGATCAATGTATCTGAAATTAAACCAGGAACTAGAGGATTAAATATCTTATAGAAACCTGTTATGAATTGAATGAGAGCCAGCCAACTAATCCCAACTCCTAAATGGGCAACCTCCAACTAATTCAAGTTTGGAGGTGCACCACATCTCAGAAGAAAAATGATTATCTCAATGAGCATGACTAAAAGCCCGTTTGCTAAGGGTTATTTGGCAGAAAAGGCTGAATCAGTTACTTTTTCTACACAGAAAATCATCTGATAATATCTATTTTAGCCAAATAAGCAAGCCAAAAACTATTTATTTTGTTCATAAGCCAGGACTTGCTACCAAACAGGGACTAAATTCGTGTCTGAAATAAAGACCCATAAAGCCACCCTAAAATGAGTAAAATTTTTCACGCTTAAAGAGTGCTCAAGGTTGCTTTAAATACACATTTTGGTGCTTCTCCATTTCATAACAGGGACTTGGTGTTATGGAACCTAAGTAGTGCAAATCAGCATAACCTTAGTTTAATAACTTTGAACAACACAACTACTCAAGATGTGATCGGTAAGAGATTCTAAACTAGACTAGATACAGTGTGGTAGCTAATTCTGAAGTGATTCAGTCAGCCAGTTTTCCTTATAGAAAACTGAAGTGATTCAGTCAGCCATTTTTGCCAGGTACCTCTTACCAAACAAGCTCTTAAAACTATTCATGTACTTGAAATAAAAGAATTTAAGAGTTGTATATGTGAGTGTGGTAGTAGCAGCTTACGCTTTGGTGGCGGCATAAACAGAGTAAAGGGGATCAGAAGGGATAACAATGGCTGCCCCTGAACCAATGTTGACGATAGCCCCTTTCTTCCTTTGGAGCATTCCAGGCAAAACAGCCTGCGTGACCTTAGTAGTTCCTTCCACATTGACCTTGATCAGATCAGCCAACAGCTTCTCATCCACCTCGTGGAAAAACCTCGCGTACGGGTAAGAAACCCCCACGTTATTGATCAGTACCCCCACATCTAACCCCTCAATCGCCTCCCGGATTCTCCGGACGCCGTCGTCCAAATCGCCGGAGAAATCCACCACCACGCTTTTAATCTGGATCTGCCCATGCTTGGCTTTTATGGAGTCCGAAACGTCTTTGAGCTTCTCCGGGTTCCGACCCACCAGAACCAAATTGAGCCCTTTGCGGGCTAACTGAAAAGCGAATGCCTTCCCGATGCCGTCGGTGGGTCCGGTTACCAGAGCCCACGACCCGTATTTCTTGAGGTTCTTTCCGGGCCGGAGGAAATTGACGTGCACCCATTTGAGGATGGATACAGAGATGGCGAGGAGTTTGAGGAAGCCGAGAGCTAGAAGAAGAAGAAGCCATGTGGGTTGAGATTTTAGGAGTTGATAGAAACAGGTCTCCATTATTGTGGGTGTGAAAGGGGAAGCTCTCACTCGCAATTCACAAAGATGGCTGTGAGCTCTTGCTTTTTATGGGTTGGGTGACTTCCTCCTTCCTCGAGCAAATAAATACGGTTGGCCAAACTTAGAATAAATGCGAGTGTTAGGAAAATGCAGTTGGGCACTGCCACTCCATTGATTAATACGGCATATGTCCATCCTCCTACTTTGCCACCGATTCTACGTGTATTTTACCGTATTTCAGGCCTTTTTGGTAAAGGTTTGTGATTAGCGGGTTGTATCAACCATTTTGATTAGTAGATTGATTTGACGTTTTGATCGGCTGATTAGTATAAAAATGTTTGGTTGTTAGGGGTTTGAATAGAGTTGTTTCTAGATAAAATTATATAGAGAAAAGGGACAAATAAGGTCACGTACTAACAAAAAAAGGTCAAATAAGACCTTATTTAACAGGCTCTGTCCGGCCGTCTTCATTGGGGGTGGTTCCCGGAGGAATTTTTTGATGAAATTCTTTAAGCATCTTATTCAGTAAGTCTAGTTTACTCATACCAAATTTCAGCTAAAACTTCAATCGGGAAGGCATTCAAATGAATTCTTGAAGATAACTGTGCAGTTTAAAGCGCAATTATCTTCCAGAATTCATTTGAATGCCTTCCCAATTGAATAGTTAGCTGAAATTTGGTATGAGTAAACTAGACTTAATGAATAAGATGCTAAAAAAATTTCATCAAAAAATTCCACCAAGAACCACCCTAAATGGCGAAAGTCAGACATAGCCTCATATATAAGGGCTTCTCTTCATTTTTCATATAATTTTTTATCTTTTTTATTAATAAAAATAGCTTAATTTTCTCCCTCATAAATCAGCAGAAATAGCCAATAGAGCCACTTCAGTTAGAACTTCTTAAATTTCAGCAGAATAAGTCAATTCAGCCAATTTCAGTGTTACCAAGCAGACTCTTTATGAAAAAACTGGTTGATAAGTCGAAAAACAGGACGAACAGACTCTTATACTCTTTAAGAAAGTACGTAGCATCAACTTTTTTAAAAAACGAATTAAAATTTAATAAAAGGTATGGGTCAACATTCAATATAAAGCCTTGTGTAGAAAATGAAAAGATCCTAACCCATACCCATCAGGGTATGTTTGGTTTGGGGTAATCTCACATGAAGGACGAAATGTGATGCACGGAATCTCAAATACCCATGTATGGTTCATGGGTTTGAGAAAAAAACCGGAAAAGTTACATTCTCGGGAGTGTAATATGGAGGGGAATCTTATAACCACTCATGTTTTAGGTTATCTTACATTCCAGATGATGATCTAATTTTCTTCTGAAAATACCCTCAATTAATTATCTCTTTTCATTTAATTTCTTTATATAGTGTGATTTTATAAAACTTTTAATGTAGTTTCTAAATATGTAAATTATATTTACTAAAACATAATCTTATTATTGAAAGAGATAAGTTAATTTAATGGTCAGTCGATCATAGATTGTGTGACAACCATTTAAGTAGGACAGATGGAGTATGTTTATTTAATTATATTCGAATGTCTATTCTTGTTAATTTCATAATTCTTTTTTCCTAAACATTTAAATTTTTAAGGTATTTATTTTATAAGACTTATAGATTATTTAAGTTTTTGATGAGTGGATTTCAAAATTTAATGGCGAAATTGATCATTTTTCTCTAATTTGAAAAGAAGTTTTATGAATAACTTGAACATTTTTTAAATTTAATATTTTTGAAATATTAATAAATATATTTAGATTGAACAAAGTTTTTTTCACTATTGAATTGGATCTACAACTTTTTAAAATTAAACATAGTGTACTTAAAAAATAAAAATAATTCAATTAGGTTTTATTTTATTTTTTATTAAGATATTTCATTTTTTCTTTAATTTTAATTACTTTAGATGTTGTAATAGATTTATTGTGTTAAGATAAAATATTTAAAGGGCATCGAAGTAATTTACCATATCTGCAATATAAGATATCTTTCAACCAAGTAAATTAGCATCACATTCCCTTAATCTTAACCAAACACAAATTGGAATAAATTGGATACATTCCCATCAATCTAACATACCCAGCAATCGGACATTCCCATGGTAATCTATTTGAAGACTTGTACGCATGAATGTTTACGTGCACATGCATGTAACGTTATTTTATTTTTTGTTTAGCTTGATAGTGTATTATTTATTGTACACTTTTTTTTGTTGTAATCCACTCCAACTATTAGAAGAAGTATTGGAGTAGGACTCTTCCCGGTAGCTTACTGTTGCGTAGCTTTAGGCGGAGGATAGCAATGCATAACACATCCGTTTTATATATATCTTGTACAATAGCCATGTAATTCAATTTTTTCTGAGTTTTGTATTTCGGAAAAAATTGAATTACATGGCTATTGTGTAACATTATTTTGAAATATTTGAATTAATCAAATAATAATGTCCCATAAGTGTGGTGCAATGATGGCGGATATTGTAACGGTTTCCGTTACAAGAGCCACCTTGATGGTAGGTGGCTATATAAGTGCTCCATGGTCCTCCCACTCCTCCTATCACAACATACATTCACATGTATGCTTAGCTCCATATCCGAATAGGCTCTAAGCAATATACACCATCTAGAGTGAGGAGTGAAGTGGGAGACGAAAAGGATTTCCGGTGTTCTTCCACGTTCTTCGACCGTTCATCAACAATATGGCTGGAGGTTAGCGATCCTATTATTTCCGCTGCGTTGTTATGATTTTAGGCTAACATTTGGTATCAGAGCCTGTTTAATCTCTGCCTATTTGTTGTATGAACATCATGAATTTTATATGAACATTCGGTATATACATGTTCATATATGTGTTCATCACATCACACACATATATGTTTTGTTCGTATATATTATATATAAATATATATATGTGTATATGTTTAACATGGTTTCCATGTCATATGCATGAATTGAACCATATGTGTGTGCTCATGTATATTCGTATGTGTTCATATGGAAGCATGGATTTTTGTGTGTGTTCGTATGACATATGTATGTATATTTGTGTCATATAATTTTATGTATGATTTTATATATAATCGTATGTCCTATAATCATACATATATGTTGTCCGAAAATTATATAATAATTGTTCGGAAATCATATGAGTTTATGAATTTGAATTGTTATATGTATATATATATATATATATATATATATTTAATTTTGAGAGATATATGCATATGATTTTCTCAAGTTCATATGTTAACCTTTTAAATTCCTATCATTATGTTTGATGGAATGGTTATGGTGACATTTAATTCTTGAATTTAAGTGTTTTAAATTTATGAAATATATATATGCATGTATATGAACCGTGTGTATATACATGTGCTTCGCAATGTTTTGTGATTCTTCTATCCGTTTATAATTCGGAAAATATTAAAACGGATGGCTAATTAATAATTTTTGATATATTTTACATACATACATATGGCGTTTCTACATGTATATATGAAATTGAACATGTAGTATTTTGTATCTATGATTGGTATTTGTATGTGTGGAGGAGATGCTATCGGATATGGTGGCCGCCGGTTGATGTAGCACCATAGGGTGCTACGGCGGTAGTGCATGAGAGTTTTGATGCGCCTTCATAAGGAACGCCATGACTCTTTTTATGTTTTCCGAATTTCTCCATGAAGTTATAGAATAAGTTTTGGACTTATTACTATATTTGGGATCCACTTTGAATGAATTCAATTGTGCTATTTTAATTTGGATAAATTAATTTGGATTTTGGAACAATTTAATTCTTTTTCCAGCACATTTATTTTAATTATTACGTGATGCATTGATTTTAATTTTTATGCATTGCATTGAAATTGTGCATTGAAACTGTGCACTATATTAATGCCTTTAATGCGTAATATTGAAGTATTTAGTGCATAACGTATAATTAATATCTTTGATGCGTAACGTATTATTAATGCCTTCAAATGCGTAACGTCTTAAATTAATGCCTTGAATGCATAACGTCGGGAATCAATGCACATATTATTCCCATTAAAGTTGAACTTATGCATAATTGTAATTGACATAGTGCCTAAAATTTAAGCACATTAAGTAAATAAAGTTCTCATTCCGTTACCTTTAAAGTTTTTCCCATGAATAAATTATTTGTGGTAGTACCCAAACAACAATTAACGTGAGAGGTTTAATCGGGGAAATTCTTGGGAAGTACAAACTAGTTACGCTTCAATTTTGATACTAGTTTTCCTTGAATTGTTAATTTGTCTAAAGAATTATTTTTTAATAAATCCTAGCCCCGTCCGACTATCCTGGGAGCATATTTGGGGATTGTCCATCACGAATGTTGTTTTAAGCTTTAAAGGATTGCCTTTGTGATAATATAATTTTATTAATTTTGGAGTAGCCACAACATCCTTAATTAATTAAAATTATATATTAAGAAGCCTTTGGCGAAAATCACACTAAAGTTAGGCATAAAATTTGTAATTAATTATACGCAATATGACACAATTTATCCCACAGGAAATTTGTTGTATTTTGTATGATTAATTAGGATAAAATATCGGACTATGGTCATAATTTATCCCACAGGAAATTATGATTCGGAATATAGTTTGATATGTTTATCGGTATGGGTACAAAATTATTTAAGACTCATGCATAAGAATTTAGCCCACAGGCAATTTTATGGCGGTTGAGTCATCATGGTGCATTATTTACATTGGTAATTCATGCAATTCAGTTATATATGTACCTCAAAACTAACACAAGCTATATATGGACCTTTTCAGCTTCTCAACCCATTACTCATTCCGAATTTTCGTTAGGCCTTGAAATTCCCGAACTAACTGGTGACAACTATAAGGTTTGGAGAGAAAGAGTTCTCCTACACTTAGGTTGCATGGACATTGATTATGCTATTAGGAAGGATGAACCGCCCGCCATTAATGCACAAAGTACTCCGGCTGAAATTGCGCTATATGAGCGATGGGAGAGATCCAATCGGCTCAGCGTAATGTTTATAAAAACTAAAATTTCAGCTGGAATTCGTGGCTCGGTTGATCAGCATAAGAATGTCAATGACTTGCTTAAGGCTATTGATGATCAATTTGTCACTTCGGAAAAGGCCTTAGCAAGTACCTTAATCATGAAATTCTCCTCACTCCGTCTCACAACCGTTAAGGGTGTGCGAGAGCACATCATGAAGATGCGGGACATAGCGGCTCAATTGCAAAATTTGGAGGTAACAATGTCGGAGGCGTTCTTGGTGCACTTCATTCTGAATACCCTTCCTCACCACTATGGGCCATTTAAAATCTCTTATAACACACATAAGGATAAGTGGTCAATTAATGAACTAATGACCATGTGTGTGCAAGAAGAAGAAAGGCTCATAATGGAGTTGGGTGAAAGTGTCATGCTAGCTACAACCTTAGCCAAGAACAAATTTGACAAGTCTCGTACAACCACCTCTAAAGCTAAGGGTAAAGGTAAAATACCACCCAAGGCTCACATTAAGAAGGTACATAAGTGTTATTTCTGTAAAAAGAAAGGACACATGAAGAAAGATTGTGCCAAGTTCAAGAAGTGGTTGGAGAATAAAGGTATTTTATCCTCCTTTGTTTGTCATGAATCCAATATGTGTGATGTTAACACTAATTCATGGTGGATTGATTCTGGTTCTACAATCCACGTTGCAAACTCTTTACAGGGTATGCAGAATCTAAGGAAGCCAGTGGGAAGTGAGCAAAGCATCTTATCCAGAAACAAGATGGTCTCACATGTGGAAGCCATTGGAACATGCACCTTAATTTTAAGTAGTGGCTTTGTTTTAACTTTGGAAAAGACTTTTTATGTACCAAGTTTTTCACGAAACTTGATTTCAATTTCAAGACTAGTACCATTCGGTTTTTCCTTCAATTTCAAGAATAAAGTTATTGATTTATTCAATAAATCTACTTTTGTTGGAAAAGGTACTTTGTCTGATGGTCTTTACCGTATTGATTTGCAAAATGATGCCACACTTAACTCATTTCATGTGCATACTGGCTCCAAAAGACCCAGTGTTGACGAGAATTCCTCTATGTTATGGCACCGAAGATTGGGTCACATCTCCATTGAAAGAATTAAGCGATTAGTTAATGATGGGGTACTTAGTACTCTTGATTTTTCTGATTTTGAAACTTGTGTAGATTGCATTAAGGGTAAGCAAACAAACAAGTTTAAAAAGGGTGCCAATAGGAGTTCAAGTATGTTGGAAATCATACATACTGATATATGTTGTCCAGAAATGGACATGCCGGGTCAGAAATATTTTATCACCTTTATTGACGATTACTATCGGTATACCTATGTGTATTTGCTTCAAAATAAGTATGAAGCATTGGATGCCTTCAAGTCTTTTAAGGCTGAAGTTGAGAATCAATGTGGGAAGCGAATACAAATAGTTAGATCCGATAGAGGTGGTGAATATTATGGTAGATACACTGAAAATGGACAAGCACCTAGTGCGTTTGCTAAGTTTCTTCAAGAGCATGGGATTGTTGCCCAATACACCATGCCTGGGTCTCCGGACCAAAATGGTGTTGCGGAAAGGAGAAACCGAACGCTTATTGACATGGTGCGGAGTATGCTTAGCAACTCCAATCTTCCTAAGTTTTTGTGGGCTGAAGCACTAAAGACGGCAACGTATATTTTGAACCGAGTTCTAACCAAGGCTGTCCCTAAAACACCTTTTGAGTTATTCAAAGGTTGGAAACCGAGTTTGAAACATATGCGTATTTGGGGATGCCCGCCTGAAGTGAGAATTTATAACCCACATGAGAAGAAATTGGACCCAAGGACTATTAGTGGTTTCTTTATTGGATACGCACAGTCCTCTAAGGGTTACAAGTTTTATTGTCCATCTCATACGACTAGGATTGTGGAATCAAGAAATGCAAAATTTCTTGAGAATGACGTAGTTAGTGGGAGAGATCGGTTCAGGGATTTAATTCCTGTTCATGATCATATGGAATCCCAACCTTCCACGTCATCACAGAGGTTGATTATTGTACACAGTACCCCTCAAGATCAAATTGGCACTGATCAATCTAATATTCCACAATATGCTGGAAATATTCCAGTGGATCCACCTATTCAGGATAATCAAATTCCTGAGGAGGTTGTTGAACCAGAAGATCCTCATGGAGATGATGGTTTAGCATTAAGAAGATCTACTCGAGTTAGAAAGCCAGCAATTTCTAGCGATTATGAAGTGTATTTGCAAGAAACTGACATTGGAGCCGAAAATGATCCTGAAACGTTTTCACAAGCCATGAGTAGCCCGGAGTCCGATTTATGGCACAAAGCTATGAAGGAAGAAATGGACTCCATGAAGAGTAACAAAGTCTGGGATCTAATAGAGTTGCCTAATGGGGCCAAGGCTGTTGGCTGTAAATGGGTCTATAAGACCAAAAGAGATTCATTAGGCAACATTGATAGATATAAAGCAAGACTTGTTGCTAAAGGCTTTACTCAAATCGAAGGAATTGACTACAAGGAGACATTCTCTCCTGTTTCTAAGAAAGATTCCCTTCGTGTGATTTTAGCTTTAGTTGCACATTTCAATCTTGAATTGCAACAAATGGATGTGAAAACAGCATTTCTTAATGGTGATCTAGAAGAAGAGGTTTACATGAAACAACCTGAAGGTTTTTCTTCTAGTCATGGTGAGCATTTAGTTTGCAAGCTTAATAAATCCATTTACGGTTTAAAACAAGCCTCCCGACAATGGTATCTTAAGTTCGATGGGATAATTTCTTCATTTGGCTTTGTTGAAAGTCCCATGGATCATTGTATATACCAGAAGGTTAGTGGGAGTAACATTTGTTTTCTTGTTTTATATGTGGATGACATTTTGCTCGCAACAAATGATAAGGGGATGCTACATGAAGTGAAACAATTTCTCTTTAAAAACTTTGATATGAAGGATATGGGTGAGACATCTTTTGTCATTGGCATAAAGATTCATAGGGATAGATCTCTTGGTGTTCTGGGTCTATCACAAGAAACCTATATCAACAAAGTTTTAGAGAGGTTTCGGATGAAGGATTGTTCACCGAGTGTTGCTCCCATAGTGAGAGGAGATAAATTCAGTTTGGACCAATGTCCAAAGAATGATTTTGAAAGAAAATCGATGCATAATATCCCATATGCGTCGGCAGTTGGTTGCTTGGGATATATCCAGGTTTGTACTAGGCCGGATATTTCCTTTGCTGTCGGGATGTTGGGCCGCTATCAGAGTAATCCAGGTCTGGACCACTGGAGAGCTGCTAAGAAGGTCATGAGGTATCTTAAGGGAACAATTGATTACAAGCTTGTGTATAGAAGAACTGACAACTTGGAAGTTGTGGATTATTCTGACTCGGACTACGCCGGTTGTGTTGATTCAAGGAAATCGACTTCGGGATATATTTTTATCATGGCCGGTGGAGCTGTTTCTTGGAAGAGCGCCAAACAAACTTCGGTTGCTACTTCTACTATGGAGGCCGAGCTCATTTCTTGTTTTGAGGCTACATCGCAAGGTGTATGGCTTAAGAATTTCATTTCTGGGCTTAGAGTTATGGACTCAATATCTAGGCCATTAAAGATTTATTGTGACAACTCTGCTGTGGTCTTCCTATCAAAGAATGACAAAAGTGGGAGTCGAATTAAGCATATCGACACCAAATATTTGTCTATAAGGGAGCGCGTCAAAAATAAGATAGTGGTCATTGAGCACATTAGCACAGAGTTGATGATTGCTGATCCTTTGACTAAAGGCATGCCACCATTCAAATTCAAGGATCATGTGTCGAATATGGGACTTTGTTCCAATTTGTATTAATACATTCAGTTATTTACGAAATCCTTATGCATTAAGACATTTTTCTCATTAAGATGTGCACACTTCATTATGTTGAGAAAAATGTACCATTATTTTTGGACCAGCAATAAACATAAGGTTTATTCATTAAGTTTTGCCATAACTTAAGGGGCAACATACATTGTGATCACTAGTGGTACTACTCAAGCTAAGAGGACGTAACACTATGGTTCATGTCTTTTGTTTCTTAAGGTTATCCATTGCACCAAGTGGGAGAATGTAACATTATTTTGAAATATTTGAATTAATCAAATAATAATGTCCCATAAGTGTGGTGCAATGATGGCGGATATTGTAACGGTTTCCGTTACAAGAGCCACCTTGATGGTAGGTGGCTATATAAGTGCTCCATGGTCCTCCCACTCCTCCTATCACAACATACATTCACATGTATGCTTAGCTCCATATCCGAATAGGCTCTAAGCAATATACACCATCTAGAGTGAGGAGTGAAGTGGGAGACGAAAAAGATTTCCGGTGTTCTTCCACGTTCTTCGACCGTTCATCAACAATATGGCTGGAGGTTAGCGATCCTATTATTTCCGCTGCGTTGTTATGATTTTAGGCTAACATATTGTACAAGATATATATAAAACGGATGTGTTATGCGTTGCTATCCTCCGCCTAAAGCTACGCAACAGTAAGCTACCGGGAAGAGTCCTACTCCAATACTTCTTCTAATAGTTGGAGTGGATTACAACAAAAAAAGTGTACAATAAATAATACACTATCAAGCGAAACAAAAAATAAAATAACGTTACATGCATGCGCACGTAAACCTTCATGCGTACAAGTCTTCCAATACCCCCCCCCCCCCCCTCCAAGATGGAGCATGGGGGTCTTGAATGCCCATCTTGGATAGCAAATAATGGAACTGAGAAGCATTGAGGGCTTTAGTGAACAAATCCGCTAATTGTTCCGTAGTAGAAATGTGTGAAGGAATAATTACACCCCGAACGCACATGATCACGGATAAAATGACAATCGAGCTCAATGTGTTTAGTACGTTCGTGAAACACCGGATTTGATGCAATGTGAATAGCAGCTTCATTGTCACACAGAAGCCGGATCAGGGGAAGAGTAATACGCAACGAAGAAAAAAGACTTTTGAGCCAAAGTAATTCACACGTGAGTGTGGCCATGGATCGATACTCGGCTTCAGCAGATGATCGGGATACCGTAGCTTGCTTCTTCGTCCTCCAAGAAATAGGAGAGCCCCCTAGTGTGACAAAATAACCTGTAACGGAACGGCGCGTAGTGGGACAACTAGCCCAATCAGAGTCACAATAGCCAACAAGAGAAAGAGATGAATGACGTCTGAGTAGAATGCCTTGACCGGGATGATGTTTGAGATAGTGAAGAACCCGTATAACAGCTTCCCAATGTGCAAGGCGAGGAGCTTGCATAAATTGAGAAAGAATATGTACGGAATAATTAATATCGGGGCGTGTCAGTGTGAGATATATAAGCTTTCCCACTAAGCGCCGATATCGTTCGGGTTCCGAGAAAAATGGACCCTCATCAGCCTGAAGTCCGTGGTTTTGAGGCATAGGAAATGTGACAGGTTTGGCTCCGGTCAAACCTGTTTCGTCAAGAATATCCAATACATACTTGCGTTGACATAACAAAATTCCTTTCTCGCCTCTTGCTATCTCCAACCCAAGAAAATATTTCATATGCCCCAAGTCCTTGACAGGAAATATTTTAGCTAAGTATGTTTTGAAAACAGAAATCATCGCAGGATCAGAACCCGTGATAAGTAAATCATCAACATACACTAATATGCATAAGATATGTCCTCCACGATGAAGAGTGACCAAAGAGTAATCTGCATGGGACTGACAAAATCCATAAGTGAGTAGAGCCCCGGTCAATTTGGAAAACCAACAACGGGGTGCTTGGCGTAGACCATAGAGAGAATGTAGTAATCTACACACCTGTCCAGGTTTAGAGGAAGATTAACCAGGAGGCAGATGCATTTATACCTCTTCTTTGGGTAGCCGGCAAGTTATAGTTAAGTAACGGAACGTTGGGGATATTTCTGGTATAAAAAGAGTAAAATTGATTAGAGTACAATAGTTTATGCATACGTTTCAAGTCCATTTTAGCATGTGGTTACACCAACACATTTTTTTAAATCCAAAATAACCTTACCTTCATTCACCCTTATATTTTTTAGATAAATAGGATAGCCTTCTTTTGGCCACTAAGTAAATAACAAACATAGGGAACTATGGTATGTTTGGTAAAACTAGATAAAAAAATATTTTTGTGATTTTTTTAGTAACTTAAATTTTAATGAGTGAAAAGATTAAAAAAAGGTTGTAGTTGTTCGATAAAAATCTGACTCTTTGATTTAGTTCTGTTTGGTATCACAAGCTGTTATCACTGATTATTGCTAACAGCTACACACTTTTCTCACAAGCTACTCAATGTACTTTTCAAATAAGTTTTTTTTTTTTAAATTCTAAATTATTGGTATGCGCTCAACATGCATTCTAAGATGTCTGTAGAGACTTTTTAAATAGTATAAAAATTAGAAGGTAAAGACTTATGTCTACCAAATATACACATGGAGCCCGTTTGTTAACAGTGAAATGGTTGAATCAACTGAATCTGTTGAAATTGATGAAGTTCCAACTGAAGAGAGAGAACAAATAGCATCCACTGAATCGTGGAAAAAGCATATTTAAAATATATTTTGTTAAAAAAATAAAGAAAAAATTACAAGGAATATAGTTAAAACGATCTTCAAAAGTAACTCCAACATTACTAATTTTGATAGTATACAATTCAACACGCGAAAAAAAAATTATTGTGATCCAATTGGGAGATAAAATGAAAATAAGGAGTACCAAACGGGTCCTAACACCCTCAATTCAACTTGCATGATAAGTTATTGTGATTCAATCCCCCTTTCTTTTATACTTTTGTTAATTTTGATCATCACATGAAATAATGATGTAAAAATTGTGTGGTCGAGGTTTAAACAGAGGAGAGAAAACTATTCGGGATTATAAAAAAGGAAAGATGATAAAATATGAGGGACATAGGGAGAATTATGTTGAAAATTTCATACTGCAGCTAATGTCATAATATTGTTATATCCTTTACTTCTTTCATACTAATTATTTGTACATATCATATTTTCTCAAGGAATAATAGAATAATAAATTTAGAGGCCGTTTGGTAACACTGTTTTTCGGTTTATCAGGCTTATCGGCCAACTTTTTCATCAAACACGTAACTTTTGCTTTCGCGCGCTGAATTGTGTAATAAGCAGAAAAAGTAAGTCTGGAGTTACTTTTCTGACTGTATTGGCTGAAGTTACTGTACATGACCATTTTAGCTATTTATACATACATATATATATATATATATATATATATATATATATATATATATATATATATATATATATTTCTTTATTTTATTAGTAAAATGTAATTTTGAATATTTTTTCTTAAATCAGCAGAATCAGCCAATGCAGTCACTTCAGCCAGAACTTCATAAATTTCAGCAGAATCAGCCAAAACATCCGATTTTGGTGCTACCAAACGGGCTCTTAATGTAGTTACAGAAGAAGTATGATAGAGATGATGAATAAAAAAAATATACAAAAAGAAGATAAAAAAGGTAAAACCAAAAAGATATTCTTCTGTAATGGAAAAGTACATAACAACAAGGGAAACTGTCAATTTAGTCATCGTACTATCATGAAAACGTCAATTAGATCATCATACGTTTAAAAAAATCAATCAAATCTGTGAACTATAAAAAATGTTCATTTGAGTCAATTAACAGGTTATCTGCCATGTCATCAGGTAATCCGCTGACAGGGGCACACGTGGTGGGCTACGTGTGCTCCACGTCATCAGAAAATGATTGACCGGGCTTCTACGTGTGTGACACGTCAGCAAAGTTATTGCTCACTGGGCTGCCACAAGTGTGCCACGTCAGCATTTGAATTGCTGACGAGGCATGTAACCTGCTAATGGACTCAATTGAACGTTTTTTAAAAGTTCAGAAACTTGATTATTTTTTTTAGAAGAACAAGGACTTAATTGACTTTTTCGTGATTGTACGAGAATCAAATTGATAGTTTTCTCTAACAACTTTGTTCACTCCATATTTCAATATTTGCAATATTTTCCTTTTAGTACGTATTTAAATACTTGAAACTTTTTCCGTTTTTAGTATTTTTTTACTTTAAAATATAATTATCATCACTTTTCTTCTTATTTTCATTCTTTTTCATCTCATCTCCTACTCTCCTATTTTTACTCTACTCTCCTATTTTTACACTTTTCTACATTGTTCATTATTTCTACCATTTCACTTTTAAAATCTGTGCAAAAATTAATGTTGCAAACATTCAAATGCTAAGGAAGTATAATACTGATGAATTTTGATATCTTTTTAAATTTCTAGTACTTTCTCATTCAAAAGAAACAGAATAAAAGTAAAAGTTACGGTAAAAGATACGCCAAGCATTGGTGGCTTGTTTGGCAAAATTTAAAGGCCTATCGTTAAAAAAATTGCGACCAAAACTTTGAGTTCAGTGAAATTATGGAGAACAGTAATAGTCAATTTGGTTGGTAGACATACTTAATACACACCTAATCACAGTCACATGATCTTGCTGAAAAGAGAAATTATCCCATTTTCTATCTCATTTTGTACCTCATCCTATGTTTGTGACCCACAAAAATCCAACCCAATTAAAATAATTGCTCCATTTTAACTCATTGCTTTTATGAACCACAAACATAGGTGGAGGTACAATTGTACAAAATGAGGTAGCTTTAGCATTAGTGTGCTGAAAACACCTATTTGGCATTTTAAACATGATTAACACGTTACCATATGAGTTGCTCACCATTTAGGGTTGGTTTGCAACAACTTAGAAAAAATCACTTCCCGACTTTTGGCTTAAAAAAACACTTATTTATCAAACACTACCAATATTTACTTTTCTCGGCTTTCACGTGAAAAATCTTTTTCCCTTTTCTATTACACAAAAAACACTTATTTTATCAAACACTATCAACTTTTACTTTTCAAAATCATTTTTTTTCTCGAACACTATCGACTTTTATTACTAATCACTTTTTCCAAATCACTCCAAAAGTATTTTTTTTAAGCGGAAGCTATTGCAAACACTCTCTTACATCTCACTGACATGTCATGGGTCACTCGTTTCCATATCACCACCACTTCATTGGCACGTCATCCCACTATAGTTTGTATAATACGGAGTACTCCGTAATAAAGAATAACTAATACTCGTAATACAAAGTTAAAATGATCATTTTTCAACGGCTACTAGACTTGCAAAAATCATTTGACGACCTTCCCGATTGAATTTTGAGCTGAAATTTGGTATGGACAAACTAGACTTGATGAGGAACATGCTCAAAAAATTTCATCAAAAAATTCCACCGGGAAGGTGCCCAAATGGGCTCGGCCGGACGGGCCAGCCCGTCAGGCCGGCCTGACATGATGATTTCTCTATACACACATATATGACAATATTAAGGATATAGTTGGACACTATTTCTAAGCATGAAGATAATTACTTCTATTTATGAGGAAAACGTAATATTTCTGTTTAAAAAAGTCACATTATTTTTATAAATATTTAGAGCAATTTCTGATTATATTACCAATCGATTATGAAGACTTTGATGAGCTCTTCAGCTTTAAAACTACTAAAGTACCCTACCCCTTATTAGAGTATCTCCAATGTTAGAATGTGCACGGTGCACATGTGGCATGAGAGATAGCCACATGGGCGGATCGTAGTACAGACCCAGGGGGGTTACCGCCCCTCCGCCAAAATTTATTTTTAGTGTATATATATAAGAAAAATAATTTTTGCCCCCTCAAAAAATAATTTTCGCCCTCAAAAAATATTTTCAGCCCCCCAACATGAATTTTCTGGGTCTGCCCCTGAATAGCCACATAAATATTAGCAAATAAATTATCTCTCTCCTTATTTAAATGATTTTATACACGTTTGGTAAGTATTTCCATGCAATATCAACATGTAGACGGTCTCCTTGACATTATAGAGAAAAATTTATCAAAACTGTATAAAATCATTCAAACAAGGAGAGAAATAATTTATTTACTAATATTTATGTGGTTATCTTTCATGCTACATGTGCACTGTGCACATTGTAGCATTGGAGATGCTCTTAATGAGCTCTTATAGTTAGTCATGGACCAGGTAGGCTTTTTTTGGGAAGGAAGAACCGGCCCGGGTAGGCACCGGTTCCAGGCCGGTCCGGGCCGGGTCGGTTCATGTTATTTTTTTTAAATTTCTTTTGCTTTTCTAATTAACCCCCGACCCCCCTCCCTCACCCCCACCCCCACCCCCTTCACCCCCCAAAAACACCCAGACCAACCCGGCAGAAACCAAAAAAATTGAAAAAAACCAAAAATACAAAAAAAATAGACCAGACTGGTTCCACTTTTAGGTGGCCCGAGCCCGGTCCGATTAATTCCGGGCTCGGGTGGCCCGGACCAGTCCTATAACCGGTTACCGGGCCGGGCCGGGCCCAAACAGTACCGGTTCCGGGCCGGGCGGCCCGACCCGAGTCCATGACTACTTATAGTCATGTGTCTAAAAATTGGCATCCACTCAAAATGGCAAGTTATCACTCGCAAAAAAAAAAAATGGCAAGTTATCAGTTTTTAGGGTAATGTCTTATTTTATCATATTTGATAAAGTAAAAAAATACGGAGTATTTGCATCATTGAATAGGTATGTTAATTTTAAAAACTATAGTCATTAAAAAAGGATGTTCATTTTTCTTGAACTACAAAATCTGATTTTCAATTCCCAAAGAAAAGAAAACAAGAAATAGAAAACTGAAAACTACAAACTCTAAAATTTTCAAATGGGGCCTTAACAATACCCAAATGACAATCGATTGAGTAATATATGCAAAATGCATTTACGAATATAAGGGTGTCAAATGGTGCAAGAAAATTTTCATTGCGAAATGCAAAATACATTTGCATATAATACGCCTATGCTGATGCATCTTGATTCCACATTTTCATTACCTTCCGCCAAACAACGAATAAAATACTACGCAGCAGGGCCGGTCCCGAGAAAACGAGGACCCTGTGCAACAACAAGAATCAGACATTTCTTTTCTATCGTTAATAGAAATGCTATTTCAATTGAAATGGTAAATTGTTAATACGGAGTAGTAGTAATTTATTAAAAATTATTTCAAAATAGAAGTTGCTAGTATTAACTAACAGTACTAAATCCAAGAAAAAAAATTATTTGCGTATAAAGTTATATAGTGAAACAAAAACAAATTTAACAGCCTAAGAACCTATTAATATCATTTTGTTGAACTCAAATTACAAAATTAATCCATAAAGAATCATTACTCTCTATCAGTTATGAATTTACCTAGAATAGTGGAGTCCTTCCGTCCTAGATGCGTCCGAATCGCCGCAGCAACTTAGAAATCAAGATGGCTCGAGGCTGGAGCAGAGCCTGGAGACGGAGAGTCGTCCGCACGTCGCTCGTCTCGCTCAGTCACTCGTTATGCCCTTTGGCCTATGCGCTTCCTCTTTCGCAGATTGCTATGCTCGTCCCGCACCTTTTTGTTCACTATTGGGCTGACTAGCTTATACGGAGTAGTAGACTAGACTAGTAGTAATACTACTATTAATTTTTTTTTCTGGGCCTTCCATATTTTTGGGCCCTGTGCGGTCGGACACACTACACATCCCTGCTACACAGTATAATTGAAGAGAATAAAATGTGTGATTGTATTAACGAATATAGTCTCGCAACATACTTTTATTGCATGTTTCTTGTATTAATATGATTTATAGAATCTCACAAGCGCTTTACTAACAAAAAACAGAATCCAATATACGTAGTAATTCACTATACAAATGAATGACTATGAATCTATGATAAAGTCTCTCACACACATACACATACTACCTTTCTTCTTTAAATCTTTGGAACAAGTTAAAATTTTCACTATGCGCATAAATATTTTACTTATTAAAAATATTTAAAAATATTGTTAAATTCCTCTAATTTTTAATTTTCAATCTTTTTTTTATATTTTACTAATAGAGAATAAAATAGATGCCAAATTTGTGCGATGACAAATATAAAAATGAAAGCTTTGCAACAAAAAGGAGAAAGTATACGATTCCATGGTGGAGTGATATATAAATCCTTAATTTGTTGCTATTAGGTTATAGTAGCTAGGAGTTGATATATCTCATTGAGATATAGTTAGAATTTGATGTTGAAACACAATATTTAACAATATGTTTGAATGAGCTCTTAATATCGATGTGCTCAATAAAGAGAGAATTGCAATTTTAGTCCTGTAACTTTCGGATGTGCCCGTTATTAGTCCTGTAGTTTTATTCAGTTGCAAATTTGGTTATGTGCTTATTAAATCTTGGGAAATTATCCTAAATAGGACAAAAAACGTATGTATATTCCAAAATAGGACTAATTACAACCATGTTTTGGCAGTACCAGACTTTAAACATGACTGTATTTTCCAAACTTGGCAGTAATTACTCATATTTTGGGAATAAAAACATGACAGTCCTATTTTGGAATTTTCGAACTTTTTTCATCCTATTTTGGGAATTTACCCCTTAAATCTTTACAATTTAAAGACTTTTCCGTCGGAAAATACACTTTTGGGCCGTAAAAGTGCCGAGACAGATGTCAATGACATCGAATTTTCTGCCAAAAAGTATATATTCCGGTGGAAAGTACTTAAATTACAAAGATTTAATAATTACAGGATCAAATCTACAACCCAGTGAAGTCACACGACTAATAACAGGCACAACCGAAAGTTATGGGACTAAAATTGCAATTCTAGTGGATGTGAAGGTAAATATTGACTCATCCAATGATCCAATAAAGAGAACAACTTTATGTGGTTTACTTAATATCAGGATGAGGAGGGGACTTAGGATCAGAAATCTTGTGTGATTAGAAATTTAGAATGTGTAAATAGTCTAATGTATTGTAATTATGGAATAACGCTCACATGCATAGTGCATACACGCGCATGGTCTACCTTTCGGACTTGAAAAATGCTCTTTGTACACGAGAGTTTGTACACGCTATTGTATACACCGTCAAATTGCTTTGTATGCAGACAATTTGACCGGCGTGGTATGAAGAAAACCAATTTTTGCACAGATAAAAAATTTGGCTGTATATTTTTTAAATTGTCTATGACATAGACAAAAAAAATTCTGTGTGAAAATCGATTTTTTTCATAAAACGCCGGTCAAATTGTGTATATATAGACAATATTATCAGCGTGTACAATGTCGTGTACACGAAGCAGAACTTCAAACTTAGGCTTGGACTTTGACGTGCAAGTTTCAAACTTGTTATGAATGGGGTCCTTTATAAAACCCGTTACGAGTTGGGCTTTATAAAAACATGATGATGGTCCTTGAGACTAGGGGTTGTAAGTCCCAACTTGAGTCGACAACACAAGTATGAGGTGAGTATAAAATTTATCAGAGTAACAATATGCTAGAAATGAATATTGGGTTGATCCTTTTTTACAAATTGAAAGGTGATATTTAATTTATATTGAAATATGAAAAACTTGGGGAACAAGTAAAACTAATTGATCTAATAAGAGAATGCCACATATAGAGAATATCTGATTTATTGATTGACACTGATTGTTGCGTAATTATCCTTTGCTAATAGAATAGCTTGATACGCCACACGTGTATGTCGACAGCTGATTGCGGTACAAATACGAATGACATCAACCCTAGAGTTGGTTATTCCCCGCTGATGTTGCCTTTATACCTTTACTTCACTAAGAATGTTAGTGCTAAAATGACCAAGTCCACAAATTTATACTCCCTCAGTCCCAAATTGTAAGATACATTTACTATTCACTTGGTCAACATAAACCACTCTTAATCTTTTAGTTTATATATCAAAAGTTTATGAAATTTGAATTATTTTTTGCAGGTTTTGTAGCGGTTTTAATGTAGTTTCCGAATATGTAAATTTTATTATCTAAAACTAATTTGAGTGTTGACAGGGATCAATTCGCTTTATCATCGGTCAAACATCGTAAACCGTAAAGTATCTTACAAATTGGGACGGAGGGAGTATGTCTCTGAGCTGGCCTGGGTATAGAGATGCCTAACTCATATTCGAATGCTCGGATTAAGTTCCCATACCGGAATTGACCCTAACCTCGGCTTGAGTAGCGAGCTCAGCCTCGACCGCAATTTCGAATTTATCTCGATGATCTGAGAACCGGATTCAAGCTCGGCCTTAGTGGGCTTGACCTCAGGTTTCTGTATGTAAAGTTGATACCCCTTTATGTAAAGTTGATACCCCTGACGTTTATGACAATATACTACATCACATGATTTGCTCAAAACTCAATTGTATTATAGCATCCAATCACTCTCACGAATATATAATTTAATATTCTTGAAAATACACAAATTTAATGAATTGATGTAATTCTTCATGTGTGTAGCCTTTATAGAAAATGCATTATTCTATTCTAAAATGTTATTACCCTCTCGGGTACATTTTCATCTCCATTTTTTTAAAGTACCCTCTTGTCATTTCATGCTTCTATGTGATATCAAAAGGCGTTCTTCAATACTTCATTTTAGCTATACTCACAAAAAGTGTTAAATTCAAAGAACGTGTCTCTTTTGAAGCAGAGGTCTCTTCCCAAAAAACCACCCCGACCATCATCCTTGTCCCACACGGCTTAGACCCACAATTTATATCTTTTTTTAAATAAGGGAAATAAAAATAGATAATGAAGCAAACAAGTGGTCTCATATCAAATTTCAACGAAGGAGTTTCACATTGCAAAGAGGAAATAAATCAAGACTTGTGGGTCTGCTATAGACCAACAAATTTAAAAAAATAAAATAAAATTAAACTGAACTTGCTATTGGGACTGAAATCAAGCAATTCATTCTCTAATTTTGAAAAACCGCAACAGATATATTCCAGTATGCGGTTCTTGTCCATTCTGCATATTGTTAAACTAAAATAAAATTAAACTGAACTAGCTATTGTTAAAATGTTTGCATATTTCTGCACACAGAAGTTTTCATACTACTTCAGACTACTAACAAGTTACAAACAGTCCATTCTTCTGCTCCTCCTCTTCTTCTCCATCTCTTCTCCTTCTTTATTTCCTCTACTTCTCTTATTCCTCTCCTTCTCTCCTCTTTCTTCTTGTACTAAGCAGTTGGTCATCTTCTCCTAGAACTGGTCAAGGTTTTACAAGATGAAAGATGGACTCCTTAAATTGTGATACTTTTTGAACTTTTTGAACCAATGATGAGGAAAATCTGTGTTTATACTAGTGTTTGTGTTTGATACTTTTTGGACTTATAATTATCCATTTCTTTAGTTGTTGATTACTAGTTTAACTATTATACGATAGTATGTTTTATCTATTGGTATAGTTTGAGGATTACGCCTCAATATGCTTTGAGGCTTATGCCTCGCCGCTCCGCAACAAACCGCCTCGATAACCGAACTAGCCTTTATAAACCTTGGAGCCAAGTTGCATAATTGGTGATTAGACAGAATTGTGTTGGTGATTATACCTTGAAAGGATATAATTGCTGATTAGATTTATTTTTATTATATATTTAAATATGTTGGCTGTATTTAGTAAAAAAATGGCTGTAAATAGAATTGTCCTTGCTGCAATCAATCATATATGCAATACCACAGTTCAAAGATTTTGTTCAGGAAGATATGGATGCATACTATATCAAATGATCTATTTATTGATGAAAAACATCAACAATGAATTTGAATGCAGTTTCTGGGTGTGCAATACCTTTTGACTTATGATTCTGAAGTCCACGGTGGCACACATGCACTCCTGCAAACAGAAAACAATTTTTTTATGATGACAGGGTATTAAAAATGGATGTATTGTGTTAGAGTGCCACAATCTAAATATCAAAGGGAGAATGACTTGTAGGGTCTTGGGTAAGATTAGCTAATCAATTGGACTTAATCTTTTGTTTGGTGTGGTTTGTCCTGATTCTGATATGACCGAGTTAAATGACCTCAACCCAATCTTGAATTCCATCACATTATGTGGTTTGCACATGAATATGAGCACAAGACACTTACACTTGTTTTAACTCTGAATACTGTCATTGGTATCCTTGAATCAAACTTCGATATCCGGATCGCATCCTCTTGGTTTCATTATTTTATTCAAATATGCATTCTACCATGTATTTCCATCATTTTCAATGGAGCCAAAGACTCACTATTTTTTGGCTTGAGAATATGAAGGAATAAAGCAAAAAGGCTCACTAAACTGTCTGCGCTTCTTTATTATGGAGGAGTAGTCAGTGTATGCAATTCTCTACGCGAATTTCACTATGGGTCATCCGGAAACAGTCTCTCGGTGCTTTAGTACAGGGGTAAAACTGCGTACATCCGAGCCCCCCTTACCCCATCGTAGATGGGGGAGCCTTTGCGGCACTGGGGTAATGATGATATGCATTCTACCATGTCAATTTCTTCAGTCAGAGATCTTAGAACATATTCTGCATGAGAAACAGGCATGCATGACTAAAAGAAAAGAAATTATACAGAACGTTTGTTCCTATCAGTTACTAGATGGATTTCATGGATCTCACCAAGTCCTAGCTGAAAGCCCTCTAGCAATTTGTTGCCCAAAGATGCTGGTTCTTCAAGCTCTGCAACCCTGGAAAACTAAAGGGAATGAAAAGTATGCAAGGGAATTAGAACTATTAATTTTTATTTACCTTGGAAATAGATTGGAAAATCATTTTTTATTCAAACACCTTTAAAAAATGCATTTAGATTTCTTACGCTGAATTTAAAGAAATTAAGAACTAAAATGAGTTTGAACAACAACAACTACATTACCCCAGTGCTGCAAAGGCTCCCACCTACGGTGGGATAAGGGGGTGTCGGATGTACGCAACCTTACCCCTACACTAAAGCACACAAAGATTGTTTCTCGATGGCCCATGATGAAATCACGTAAAAAATTGCATGAATTGACTGCTGCTTCATAACTAAGAAGCTCTGACAATTTATGAGCCATTTTGCTTTATTCCATCATATTCACAAGTAATACAATAGTAAGCCATTTTACTTTACTCCGACATATTCATAAGTCAAAAAATAGTGAGCCATTTTGCTTTATTCCATCATATTCACAATTAAAAAAATAGCGAGTGTTTGGCTTCATTGGAAATGATTGAAAAACTAAAATGAGTTTGAATAGATATCTAAAATACGTAGGAAAGTAGAGGAGGCTTATTAAGTGAGGTGTTCAGTGCCATAACATTCTCAAGATGCTTTTGTTGGTCCCAAGTTGCTTTACAAACTTCAAACTTACCTGGTCCATGGACTTCTTGATGCCGTGTTAAGTGGACTTCTTGAGAAGATGTGCAAGATATTTTCACTACACTAATGCTCTGGTCCATCTTCTTGATTTTCCATCCTGAAAGAGACAAAGATTAGTTAATATTATCACATTATAAGATTCCAACGTGAAAAAGAAAGCAGATATTAACACAACAAAGAACAGAAAGCATATTTAAAATTGTGAAATATAATGATATAGTTGCAATGAAGCCAAAGACTCACTACTTTTTTTTTTACTCTGGGGTCTGGGGGAGGGGGGGTGGGGGAGCCTGGAGTAAATAGGGTTGAAACTCACTCCATTGAGTTTCGAACCCTTATGTGCCTAGCGGGTTTCGAACTAGAGACCTCCCACTAGGCACAGTAACCTCACAACCAAAAAAATAGCTAAGAGGATGGAGTGTAGAAAATTAAATACCTGCTGGATATAGGAGGATGAGTGCTCTTCTCATCAGGCCGGCCTGACGGGATGCTCCGTCCGGCCGAGCCCATTTGGGAACCTTCCCGGTGGAATTTTTTGATGAAATTTTTTGAGCATGTTCCCCATCAAGTCTAGTTTGTCCATACCAAATTTCAGCTCAAAATTCGATCGGGAAGGTCGTCAAATGATTTTTGCAAGTTAACTGGTCCGGAAAATACATATTCCGGACCAGTTAACTTGCAAAAATCATTTGACGACCTTCCCGATCGAATTTTGAGCTGAAATTTGGTATGGACAAACTAGACTCGATGGGGAACATGCTCAAAAAATTTCATCAAAAAATTCCACCGGGAAGGTGCCCAAACGGGCTCGGCCGGACGGGGCAGCCCGTCAGGCCGGCCTGATGAGATGATTTCTCATAGGAGGATATGAAAGGTTATTGAAGATCGGTGAATAGCTTGACGAATATGAAGGAGACTAGAGGAAAGGATAAGTCATGAGATGTTCTACGGTGTAGTATGTGTGGAAAGCATTTGAGTTGAACTTTGTGTCCCATTGTTGAAAGTTAAGTTGGAACCAAATTGTTAGCTGGTCCAAATGTAGAAAGGTAACACTGTACTAAAATAAGTTCCGACGCATGCACATATAGTCATGGCTACGTCCCAGTCTACCATCACCTGAGAGAAGAATTTTAGAAGCCAGAAAAGTGATAAAACTCAAATTATATACTCTAGTTAGGGATTTTAAGCATGACGGAACTGCACCCAGGAATCTTTTCGGACCCTTTATTGGATAGAGACAACCTTGTATGCTCAGCTTTCTCCCACCGATCAGAGGCAGCATAAATGTTGGACAGCAACACATAATGACCACCATCACAAGAGCGACTGCTAGAGTTCAGCTTCTCAACCTCCTCAAGCACACGTTCTGCTATATCCATGTTGCAGTGAATTCGGCATGCTCCAAGCAGAGATCCAAAAACTGTGTCATTCGGATTTATAGGCATCTGTTTGATCAAATCAAGAGCTTCATCTAATTTCCCGGCTCTTCCTAAAAGATCAACCAAACAACCATAGTGCCTAATGTTTGCCATTAACCCATAATTCTTCTCCATCATATTGAAAATTGCCATACCCTCATGTACACACCCACCGTGTGCACACGCAGACAGCACTGAGAGGAATGTAATCTCGTTAGGAATCACACCAGAAGAGTTCACCATTCTTGAGAAAAAATCGATAGCCTCCTTATGTTCTCCATGAACGGCCAAGGCACATATCATAGAATTCCAAGCAGTGTCATTTTTATGTAGCATTCCTTCAAAGATCAATCTGGCATTCCTTAAATCACCACACTTGGCATACATGTCAATCAACCCATTCAGCACAAAACAGTTCACATTAACACCTTTTTGAATTATCATCTCGTGTATTTCTTTGCCAACATCCAGTAAAGCCAGCTGAGCAGAAGCTGATAAAGCACTGACTACTGTAACCTCATCTGGCTCGAACCCTTCATCTTGCATCCTTTTAAATGTTCCTAAAGCTTCCTTGTACAACCCATTTTGTGTATATCCAGAAATCAGTGAATTCCAAATCACCAAATTCTTTGATGTCATCCTCTCAAAAATATCTTTAGCACTCTTAACTTCACCCGCCTTGAAATACCCTGATATCATCAATGACCAGACATAAAAGTTCCTTCTCGGCATCACCTCAAACACTTCCCTTGCAGCATCCATCTCCCCACTGCTAGCGTAACCATCAACCATCACAGTCCATGTCACCACATTTCTCAACTCATTTGGTACCTTATCAAAAAACATCTTTGCCATCGCTATGTCCCTGTTTCTCCCATAGCCATGGATCATTTCGTTCCATGTTACGGAAGTTCTCTCGGGCATAGTCTCAAACAGAATGGATGCAGATGTTGTATCCCCGTTCTTCATATACCCACCTATCATTGCATTCCATGTGATAGCGTTTCTCTTAGGCATATCATCAAACATCTGGCGCGAACTCACAATGTTGCCACATTTGCAATACATGTCAACCAATGCAGTACCCACGATTACATCCAATTCCACTCCAGACTTTATACAATCACCATGTAATGCATTGCCAAGAACAGTATTAGAGAGTGAGGCACAAGCCTTTAGCACAAGGGGTACGGCACCTAATACTAAGTTTCTTGTAAAGCGGTTTCGGGCATAGAGCAAAATGGCTTCTTCATACTTCTTTTGGGATACATAGTTCCTTATGTGATATGACCAATCTGATAGTGGCGTTGGAAGGTTTTTTAAAGAGAAAACATCAAGATTTTGTTTAGAAAGTTCGGGTTGTGATCCTGGGAGGTTTATGTGTTCCAAAGTCAGTGATTTTCTCTTTTGAAATACTAATAGGTTTGTTGGTCCAATGATATTAACCATTCTTGTCTTCAAAATGGTCTGTGCCTTCATTCTCAAGATATCTGACCTCTCATTACACTAGCTACCAGGCCTACAAAGATGGCCCCTTGAGAGTTGAGATAGGTGAGTGCTTTTCATCACATTGAAATTGACTGAATATACTTAAATTGATGAAAATTCTATATGAAATGTTTGAATGGATTAAATCTGCTTAATTATGGAAAAATTATATTTAATATACATTTCATTAATAAAGTAAAGGAAAAAATTATACGAAAAATACTTAAAATGGTCTTATACTGACTACCGTAACTTCAGTCAATTTAGTCCGAAAAGTAATTACAGCTTTATTTATTTTGATTATTACACAATTCAGAGAACAAAATTAAAATTACGTGTTTGATAAAAGGTTGACCTATAAGAGTAATAAGTTGAAAATAAGTGTTACCATATAAGCTTTACATCTCACACTTAGAAGCTGTTCTCTTCGCCTGATCTGAATGTTTCTGATCTGAATTTTTTAAGTTCTGATCTGATCTGATCTGAATTTTTCTGATCCGATCTGATCTGATCTGATCTGAATCTTTCTGATCTGATCTGATCTGATCTGAATCTTTCTGATCTGATCTGATCTGATCTGAATCTTCCTGATCTGATTTGAATGTTTCTGATCTGGTCTGATCTGATCTGAATGTTTCTGATCTGATCTGAATCCTTCTGATCTGATCTGAATCTTTCTGATCTGATCTGATTTGAATATTTCTATGATTATAATTATAATTATAATTATTATAATTGCAATTACAAATACAACTTAAATAAAATTATAATTATAATCGTAACTATAAAAATAATAATAATAATAATTAAAATTAAATTTAAAATGAAAAAAATTATACATATTACACTAATTATAAATATAGATATAATTATAATTGTAATTATATTTTTAATTATAATTACTTATATAATTATAATTGTAATTATAATTACAATATTTATCTCTATAATTGTAACTATAGTTATCAATATTATTATAATTACTCCGTAAAGTAATTACAATAGTAACAATAATAATAATAATATTAATAATTATAATAAAAATAATAATTATAATAATAAATTATAACTATAATATAATTATAAGTATATTTATAATTAATAATAATTATAATTATATTAACATTAATTATAATATTATAATATAATAATAGTAATATAAATACAATTAATATTATTATAACTATTTTTAGCACCGATGAAAACCTGAGGACACGTGAAATAAACTAAATAAGACTGTTGATTCCATAATCATAACAACAGCAAACAAAAAAAATAGTATTATTTTTATTAATATTATGACTATTATTATTATTATTAATATTTCAAACATTATTATTATGACTATTTGTTTGATGATATCTTGTGTTCACATGTGTTTTTTGACAAATCTTATGTTCACATGTTGAAAATTAAAATATATTTAGAAAAATTGACAATAATAATCCCACATTTCAGCGATCTTCTAAGAATAATCTCACATTTATGTAATATCAGAATAATCTTATCTTTGCAGCTCATCTTCTTCCGTTGGTCCCCGATCGATTGATAACCTGCTATAAAAGTTTTTTTTTTTTTTTGCGTTTTTTGGAAACATTTTATGAATGATTCCATCTTGCACATATCTTCTCAAAACGGTCTCATGTTTCATTTTTTCATTTTTCTCCCCGATAGTTTTATTTCTTTATTTTTATCCCTAGACACTTTTTTATTCTTTTTGTCTTCTTTTAGTTTTTATTTTTTCCATATTTATGTATTCTATTTCTCAATCTATTAGGAGAGTTTTTTTTTTGCAAAGTTTCCTACCGCGACAAGTATTTCTCTTCTCAACAATTCTCTTTTTATAAAAGATCCCTTTCCATATAGAGCCTAAACTAAACAAAATGTCCAAAACAACAGTATAGTTAATTAACCTGAATAGTATTTCTAAATTATGTCTGAGTTTTCTTTGAGAACACACAACCTATTCTCTCAACCTAGAGTATTCTTACGAAATGTGAAGCGACCTTTTATTATTTCAATCTAATAAGGAACTTTCATTATTCCAGCATGTGGCTATTGCTTAAAGAATACTTTTGTTGCTTGGTTTTCTATAATCTGTAATAAAGTAATGGCAGAATATGATGGAGTTAAATTATACTATCTGATATTAGTTTGGACGTACTCCAATGTATTTTTATTATAGTTATATCATATTATTTCATATATTTAGCCACTTTAGAAGATTTTATGAACGTTTTCTTATAAAAAGCTGAGCAATCTATGTATGATTACATAAAATACGTGAATACTTTCTTATAGCAAGTTTTGATAATCATCATCATCATTACCCCAGTGCCGCAAAGGCTCCCAACTACGGTGGGGTAAGGGGGGTCAGATGTACACAGTCTTACCCCTGTACTAAAGCACAGAGAGACTGTTTCCGGATGACCCAAAGTGAAAATCGCGTCGGAAATTGCATGAGCTGACTGCTGCTTCATAACAAAGAAGCGCAGACAATTTAGTGAGCCATTTTGCTTTATTTCATCATATTCACAAGCCAACAAATAGGGAATCTTTGGCTCCATTGCTAATGATGGAAGTATAGCAAGTTTTGATAATATGGGCAGGAAATTATTAAGGAAATATTAGAGTTTTTTCTCTCATTTTATAAATTTCTTTCTGTTGTGTACTGTTTATCACTAAAGTTGTAGTGAATATTTTAAATGGATTATATAGGCTCTGACTAAAATGCACCTAAAGGTTTAGGCTGTGACTCAAAAAAATAGAATCACTAAAATGCACCTAAAGATTTAGGCTCTCATTAAAAAAAATGAAATCACTACAATGCACTTATGCACCTCCGGTTGTGTTGGCATGTTGTACCTCCGGTTGTGTCCCATATTGCAACTTAGGTCACCCATTTCTATCTTCATGGCCAGATTGATTCTCATGTTGTCGCTGCCTTCATAGTGCTCCATCAAATTGGGTTACAAAGTTGTTGGCCAGATTACTAAAGTGAAGGATGATAGGGAGTGGGAGATCATTGAGTGAAGAAAATCACTTTCTAGAGATGGGCCAGTCAATGCATATAACCACACAAAGATAAATTTGGAAGATAAATTGAAGGCATGAAAATTTTGAACGTGTCTTTGGGTGTGTACTGTGTAGATGTGACCTGCTGACTTTTATTTTCTTTGGTAACAAAATAAAATTGTTTTACCCCAAGTTTTCTTCCATACGTTTGCTTTGAAAGAAAAAGTTGATTTGAACAATTACCAATCCAAGAGAATTCCTAAGCCTGACAAGGGCAAATGAAAGGTGCTGTCCTTAGCATGCATGTTAAGGCTTTTTTTTGGTAGCCTTATCACCCTTATGTTGCTTATTGAGTATAATTAGCGGTTTTTTGACTTATTTTGTTAAAATGCATGTCACCAAGGAAACTTTTTTATTTCCAAAAATCCAGCAGATGAGGCCATTCCAACAAAAAATCTCTATGTGAGGCTGAAGTCTTATTGAATGGCCTGAGATTTATGTTGCCAAGTACTATGGTTCTCAGTCAGGTACATTGATGTTGTTACAAAAACAGACACACTCCCCTGAGCCAATAAGCCATTGATCACGAGTTTTGTTCTAAAAAATGCTTCTCTATTCCGAGGTTGATGTTTTTTTTATGTTCGTGCCAATGAGGGATCTTGCTTGGCTCCTTTTAGGAACACAAATTCTGCTATTCATCATATTAGTCATTTCTACTTTTATCATATCTATTGCTCTTAATTAACGTGTAAAATGTTTACTTTAGAGGGAAATTAGCTGATTCTGCTGAAAATTATGAAGTTCTGGCTTAAGTGGCTGTATTGACTGATTTATGAAAAAATTAAATTTAAAATATATTTTATTAATAACATAAAGAAAAAATTATATGTAAAATAGCTAAAATGGTGCTCTACAGTAACTTCAACCTTATTTTTCTTTATTACGGAGTATTACACATTTCAGCACGCGAAATCAAAAGATACGTGTTTGATGAAAAAATTGGTCGATAAGCCTGATAAGCCGAATAACAGTGTTACCAAACGGGCTCTTGGTTTGCCTCAATTAATTTGATGATCCCCATCCCAGATTCAGTATTTAAAAAATTACTGTAGTTAACTTATTCAGGTTGAAAACATGGAGTCACAAATGTTTAAAGTTTTAAACTATGAACTAAATGTTGAAGTGTTTTATATTTATCATATTCATCAAAATAAAAATACACAATCCTGCCCTCAATGCGATGCCCCTTGAATCAATTTCAGATAACAAACAAACTAGCACTTTCAAATAGAATAATAATGCAAAGCAGGAGATGATAGATCAAAAGTGTGCAAATGATAACGTTGTAATAAAATTTAGGGCATTTCTTTGTTCAATTATTGTTATTATTTCTTTTTCTTAATGGAGTCCTTGAGTAGTCCCTTCTCCCGAATTTGGAGCATATCCTTCAAGCGCCAAGCATCAAAGAACGATTCAGGAACATAATGAAGCAATGCCAGTTGAATAGAATGTGGCCAATATGGCGTGCACCTCTCTTCATAACCTATACAACGCAAGGCTGCCTTAGCGTAACCGTCTGGGGATGGAATGAAGAACGACGATCTTCTCGTGGATATCATTTTTGTTGCAACATATAGAGGCACCTGCGGGCATGGTGATCCAATAAAATGTGTCAATGAATTGTTACCTATATACCCTATATGATATGATATAAGTTTGACATACAAACTTACAAGTTATAACAAAGAAAACAGTTTCAAGGAAATAACATCAAGGATATTCATCTTGCGTCAAACATCAAAAATGAAAAAAAGGTCATCCATATTTCTGGTTCTAAACCAAATTTGTACCCCGTGTGTTGCTTTTAAACATAAAGCCTAGGCCAGCCCAGTCCCAATCTGGAGGAACCAAACCTTTCCCGGTTGAGCCTATTCTGGTCCGATTCGATTAAGGTGGTTCTGTTCCAGGCTATTTACCTGCCATGTCTGTCTTTCCCGTTTTTTTTTCTTTCTGGACCTATGCAATGATCCATTTCACATAGGACGTACCTGACATTGCACATCAATTCCGTTTTTCTTGTACTCCACATAAAGGCATCTTGAAAATTGATCAACATATCTGATTGTAAAATGAATTAAAAACAATTAGGATATGATTGTTATACAATATTGATTGATCTAGTTATTTGACAAATAAACGGTTGATTTAAAAATAGAAACTGTTCAAAATAAGATTAAAACATAGGATCTTTTTAAAATAAGATCAAGTGTACATTCTTCCTAAACACGACTTATTTTATGCTATCAAAAGGGCAAAAGAATAACAAATTCCTTAATTAAGAGCGAATGTGTCCTATTTTGTGAAGAAAATATGATGCTTCAATATGAAAACTTGTAATGTGTTACTCTTATTTAGAGAATTTTCTCATTAAAAACTGAGTGCATATAATAGAAAATCACTAATAGAGTATGACTAGATAGTTAAGTAGAGTACCTACAAAACACTACCATTCGTCGGTTGTCTAAACTTGTCTTTGTAAAATTGAATATTATCCTAATTAATGACCTAATCACTACAATAAGGGCGAAAATACCAATACAGAATCACTTCATAAAAGATCAAATTCTCCTTTTATCTATGTACTTTCTTGTATCTAATTTATCTGTAAATTGAAATGGTGAGGAGGTCCAACACTTTTGATTACGAGATACATATATTTTAAAAGGCTAAAGCGTCAAATAGGTACATGAACTAACTTAAAGTGTTCAATAGCCCCTTATATAGGAAGTTCTGCCCAACCATCGCCAATTGGGGTGGTTCCCGGTTGAATTTTTTGATGAAATTTTTTGAGCATCTTTTTCATCAAGTCTAGTTTGTCCATATCAAATTTAAGCTAAAAATTAAATCGGGAAGGCAGTCAAATGATTTTCCAAAATGTACTGTGTTATTTAACTGCACAGTTATCTTCAAAAAATCATTTGACTGCCTTCGCGGTTGAGTTTTTAGCTGAAATTTGGTATGGATAAACTAGGCTTAATGAAGAAGATGCTCAAAAAATTTCATCAAAAAATTCCACCGGGAACCGCCCCAATTGGTGACGGCCGGGCAGAACCTCCTATATAAGGGGCTAATTGAACACTTTAACTTAGTTCATGTACCTATTTGACCCTTTAGCCATTTGGCTAAAGCTGACTAAAGTTTATAAAATAAAAGAAATACATATCTCCTTTATAAGACTTGACTAAAGTTGACTTACATTAGAATAAGAAAGCAAAATTCTATAACTAACAATTGAGATTTATGTAAATGATAGAGATCGAAATGACTAAATTTGCATATAAAGAAATGAGGAATTAAATAAGTGACTATATTAGGCTTAAATCAATAATCACTCATCTAGATAAGAAGAAGAAACAAGTTTATACAAGTACTTCATACGGAATACAAACAATTTCAAAAAAAAGTGACTGTTCATGGATTTCATACTAGTAAAATGGAAAGCACAATAAACTAATCAAGGACTAAAATCGTTTAGAGATTTTAAAACAAAAAAACTTTAAAATAAAAGTATTACATTTTGATTTCTAAATTACAAAAGAAAAGTATCAATTTGGTTCTCGTACTATCACGAAAAAATCAATTAAGTCCTCGTACTTTGAAAAACTCATTCAAATTGCCAAACTTTGCAAAAACGTTTAATTGAGTTCATTAGCAGATTGCCCGTCACGTCAGCAAGTCACTTGCTGACATGACATACATGTGACGGTTAAATAATGAGCGACTTTGTTGATGTGGCGCACACGTGGAAGTCTAGTTAGCCATTTACCGATGACATGACACACTTATGTACCGCCACGTGTGCTCCACGTCAGCGGGTGACCTGCTGACATGACTATTAACCAGCTAATTGACTCAATTGAACATTTTTTCAAAATTCATGAATTGGATTGTTTTTTTAAAGTGTGAGAACTTAATTGACTTTTTCGTGATAATATGAGTACCAAATAATATCTTCTTGCAGTGAAACTTTATTTATTGAGTAAAATCGTTTTTCAGTAAAAAAAAATGACTACCAAATACTAATTGTCAAATTGGAAAAATACTATTTTTATTATTGATTAATACCAAATCTTGAAAAGTAATTTACTCTTCTTCCCAATATCTTTAATAATGATAGTGTGTAAAGATGGACATAAAATGTTTTTATGGGTCAAATGCATAAATGGTATGTTAACTATTGATAATTTTGCATTTTGGTACCTTAACTTTTAAATGAATCAAAACGGTACCTTAGCTATACATAAATGTTTCGAATTGAGATTTTATTCAAATTTTCGACAAAAAAATCACACGTGGTGGCCAGAATTCTAAGTGTAAAGTGTACTTCACCTTATTTTTATGGTGACAACTACGGTACGCATTTAAAAAATTGGGTACCGTACCTATCATTCACTTGATTGGTCCAAATCATTATATCATTTTAAATTTAGATTTAAATAATTCAACTGCAATATTATGATGAGATATTACCCAAAATGGGACTAAAAAAGTTTGGAAATTCCAAAATAGGACTTCCATGTTTTTATTCCCAAAATATGACTAATTACTGTCATGTTTTGGCAGTACCAGACTTCAAACATGACAGTATTTTCCAAATTTGGCAGTAATTAATCCTATTTTGGGAATAAAAACATGACAGTCCTATTTTAGAATTTTCAAACTTTTTTAGTCCTATTTCGGGAACTTTCCCTATTATGATTGGTCCATGTAGACAAAAGTATGGTACCATATGGGTATCATAGAAACTACCTATTTTTATTCATATGAGCACTATAAGGTGACTCTACACATGAAATTTTGATTGTCATAAAGGATTATGATTAGAAAATTTGCATAAAATTTCAATTTGAAACATTTGTGTATAATTAAGATAACATTTTGATTCGACTTAAGGTATCAAATGAAACATTACCAATAATTAAGATACTATTTATGCATTTGACCTATTTTTATTTGGACTGAAATTTTCTTGTTTGATATGATATGGTATGAGAGTGAAAAATCATACTTACGCTTTAGTGCCAGCATAAACAGCGTGAAGGGGAGCTGACGGGATGACAATGGCGGAGCCGGAGCCGATGTTGACGATAGCTCCCTTCTTCCTAATGAGCATCCCAGGCAAAACCGCCTTCGTAACCTTCGTCGTCCCTTCCACGTTCACCTTCAGCACATCCCCCACCACCTTCTCATCCACCTCGTGGAAATACTTGGGGTACGGATAGCAAACTCCCATGTTGTTCACCAGCACCCCCACATCCAGCCCCTCGATCGCCTCCCGGATTCTCCAAATCCCGTCGTCCGAGTCGCCGGAGAAGTCCACCACCACCGTCTTAATCCGGGTCTCCCCGTACTTCTCCCGGATCCACCCGGAAACATCTTTCAGCTTCTCCGGGTTCCGCCCCACCAGCACCAGATTGAGCCCCCTCCGCGCCAGCTGGAAAGCAAACGCCTTCCCGATGCCGTCGGTGGGCCCGGTCACCAGAGCCCACGACCCGTACTCCTTGAGGCTCTTGCCGGGTCGGAGGAAATAGACCCACACCCAATTGAGAATTGCCGCAAAGATGGACAGAAGCTTGAACAAGCCTAGAGCTAATGGAAGAAGAAGGAGAAGCCACGGCGGTGGAGATTTGAGGTAGCAGTAGTAGTGTGGAGAGAACCCGGTGTCCATTAAAAAGAGTACTATACACGGCTAACAGTCGCAATAAGGAGAGAACTAAAGAGTACATATGCTCAGGGGATCGAAGTAATTACCAAATAACGAAACTTTTCGTTCTGACATTCCCAAAAACGGGAGTTGCCATTAGGTTACCAAAACACGTTAGTCGGAATCTCCAATTCCGACAGGAATTTAGGTTTTTTAAAAAAATACCCCTCCTCCAGTCGGATTAGGCACTTCCGACCAGGGGAGTGTTCGAAATTTTTTAATGTTCCATTAATTTATTTGTCAAAGCCGAAGGAATTAAAAAACAGTAGTAATAATAAAATAAATTACCTAGTCGGAATTGTGTAATCCGACTAGGGGTGTTCGATTTTTTAAAAAATTTGCTTTTTATCCTTGTCGGAAATGAGAAATCCGACCAAGGAATTTTTGTTTTCTTAGAATTTTTGTTTTTTTAAGAATTTTTATGAAATTTTATAAATTAAGCTATATTTTGTTTTCTTTTAAGAAATTTTATAAATTAAATATTTTATAAATTAAATTGTTATTTAGAAGTATTTATTTTACTAATTTTTAAGTCATTTAATTAGAGAAGTTCACATTTTATAATATGACACGTTTAAGTAATTTTTAACTCATTCAATTACATAAGCTCTCATTTTATATATTTATTTTTTGTAGTATATAATATTATTGAAATTTATGAATGTATCTATTTTGTACAGTCATAAACTCGGGTGAAGAGTCGGACGACCCAGACTGAATGCCTCGATGACATGGTGCTTTGGTCGGCTGATGTGATGCTCATAATTTGCAATATGCTGAAAGGCATTACCGCAATTGATTTCTTCGGTAGTTCAATATTTTGCAAGATATTCCGAAAAACCCAAAGCAGAGTAATGATCATCACACCAATCATATCGGTCCAACATATCAACCGGTGCCTTAACATTGTGGGTGAATGTGCTAAATTATATATACTACGATACAAGCCAAAATACGATAAATGGAATTAGGTTACCAATATACGAGAGTCGGATTCCACAATATAAAGGTTCAATAATGATTGAGAACATGTGTTATATTTTATTTGACCCGATAAAATAAAATACTACCTCTGTTCTCTTTTAATTGCGACATTGGACTTTTGGGATATATTGGGATGACCTCTAAAAACAGTTTGAGAATTGAAATACAGCTTTCGGGGTCAAATGTACACTTTATATGACGTTACATTTTTTAACTTCATATCGGTAATCAATAAATGTAGGTGGATCATCCCCAGGTCATATATGGGATCCCCAAGAAATATGGCCTAGCAGTCGTCTTATTGAGGCGCACCTTTCAGTATTTTTCTTTTAATTTTTTGGACACTTTTGAAAATCGGAGTTACTTTTAACGGTATTTTTCAGACGTTTTTAATTTTTTGGACACTTTTGGATTTCACAAAATTATATTTTTAATTAATGAAAAAATGGTTTTTAACGTTATTTAATAGATAATCAAACCATATATAATATTAAAAAAAAATGTAGCATGTCGGAATGCTCAAATCCGATAGGGAGGTTAAAAAAATAGAAAAAAAACTGCCTGTCGGATAGCCCATTGGGTATTGGAAGCAGAATGGGCTGCCATGTGTTCACGCGTATGCGGTTTGTCGGTTTTTAAAAATAACCGTAGACGGCCTCATCCCAGATGTGTATTCGTTAACTGCGTACATCCGGACGTACGCTTTTGATATTATGCCTATTGCTAATTACGTCAATGATATTATCCAATTAGTAATGAAATATTTGTTCTCTTTTTCATTGTATCTGAAGTTTTTGTTCACACCATCAGATAAATTTAATTAGAAAAACTTATCAGATAAAATATAATCAGATAAAATTTAATCAAATAAATATAATCAGATAAAATATAATGAGAAAAAATATAATAAGATAAAATTTAATCAAATAAATATAATCAGCTAAAATTAATCAGATAAAATTTAATAAGATAATTTCACTAAACACAAAAGTGCTTCAGTCCTACCTACTTATTAAAATATAATCTGATCAAATTAATCTGATAAAATATAGACAGATAAAATTTAATAAGATAAAATAGAATCAGATAAATTATATACGAACGGTTCCAAAGAAACACAAAGTACTACACTTCATTTTAAAAAATACGGAGTATGTATGGAATTTAGCCAAACCTTTTTACAACCAACTCAAAATCAAAAACTGAAAAAAATAAAAATAAAAAAACACCCTGGTCGGAATTGGCTAATCCGACTAGAGGGGGAGATTTTTTTTCGAAACTCTACTTCTAGTCGGAACTCGGTGTTCCGACTTACGTTTTTTCGTTTTTTGGTAAAACCTAGAAATATCCCCGTGTTTTGGCAAGGGCAACGTGATTCTCCCGTGTTTTGGTAAATCACCCCAGGGGATCTATGTTCGTATTTGTAAAGTCTAGTACCTTTTGATAAAACTCAAATCCAGTGTTTTTACTTCAAAAATGATCTTTGTACTCATTTTTATAGTCACTGTTGTACCCACCTATGTTTGTGAAGTGTTTTTTTGTCTGTGAATCCCGGCTCACAGACAATATTTTGCACAAACAAAATATTGTTTATGAACCGGGTTCACAGACAAAAAAAACCTCCACAAACATGGTGAGTATAAGGTGGGTATAAGAGTGGATACATCAAACATTGTTGTTTTTACTTGGACCCTTTTATTTGTAAAGTCTAGTACCTCACTCCAATGATTTGGACCCTTTCGAATAAGCGAGGATGTTTTTACTCAAGTCTCATCTGGTCCGAAAACAGTACAAGTAAAAACATCATTAATATGCTTAAATTGATAAATTCCAACCGAAGTAATTGAATTTGTTAAAAATGTTAAGTTCTGGATATATTAGATTTTATTACTCCCTTTTGTCCATTAAAATTCGATCAAGTTTGACCTGTACAAGAATTAATAAAATAAAAATTGTGTACTTGATGCTTGTGTAGATGAGCGAAAATTAATTGGACCCACAAATTCTTTAGTTTAAAGGGAAAGCGACAAAATTTGTGGGGCAACCAATAAAGAAAGTAGACACATTGTAAGAGACATATGGGGTAATAAAATAGAAAAAAAATTATATCATACGGAGTAATAGTTAAAGGTCACTCACTTATGAAACTAACTTCAATTTTTGATTAATACGCAACTCATCGTGAGAAAACAATAGTTACGTTTTTTTATTTAAAAAAAGGTTAAAAGGTCAAATAAGCCCTCGATCTAACTTAAAAAGTGCAAATCACCCCTTATAGGAGGTTCTGTCCGGACGTCGCCATTTGGGGCGGTTCCCGGTGGAAGTATTTGATAAAAAAAAATAGCATCTTCTTCGTTAAGTTTAGTTTACCCATACCAAATTTCAGATAAAAATTCATCCGGGAAGACAGTCAAATGATTTTCTGAAATGTTCTGCGCTGTTGAAATGCACAATTATCTTCAAAAATTCATTTGACTGCCTTCCCGATTGAATATTTAGCTAACATTTGGTATGAGTAAACTAGACTTAATGAAGAAGATGCTAAAAAAATCATCAAAAAATTCCACCGGGAAGTGCCTCAAATGGCGACGGCCGGACAGAGATCGAGCCTCCTATATAAGGAGTGATTTGCACTTTTTAAGTTAGTTCGAAGATTTATTTGATCTTTTAGCCAAAAAAATGATCAAAAAAAAGTTATCAAATAGGCTGGTAATTGAAGTGTTAGGAGAAAGAATGAAAAAGAAAGAGACAAAAGGGTTAGTTAGGCGGTTAAATCATACATACTAAATGTCCAGCATACTCACTTCCCATTAAAGACGACAGTCCATTTGCGAGTGGTGGCAATTCCAATGCTTTGCGTAGTTTAATTCGGAAACCCTCCCGGAATTGGTTGTGCATGTTAATCACCTGGTGGCCTGGCTGGTTATGTAACTGATACACAGCATAATCTTCATTAAGCATTAATTTAAAAATCTATCACGCTTGGTGCGCAACACTTTAAAATCTTTCAAAGTGACAACTTTTATTTGTCAAGTTAATCGTGAAGAAAATTCAATGGTACAAATAAAAATGGCTGTCACAGATATTGGTTTTCATGTACAAAGACATAAGGTATTAGTGTGTAAGTCATTCTAACAATTTAATTAATGTGTTCAATAGGCATAAGTTATGTTTTAAGTGTAACAATTTGTAAGAGTTAGAAGAGGGATAAATTTCACCGTGAGTATTTGTATTCCGTCATGCTCTTTAAATAGAGTCTAAGTGAGTACAAGTATAATACTATACGTATGTTAACAGACTAACTATTAGAACGCATGGCATCCGTATTCCTCTATACATTGAACATGGACACCCTACGGATAAGATTTGCTGAGTCTATTCCTAAAGAGATAATATCAATTATTTACAATAGATAATAACAAAGGCGGTTTGGCCGCACTTACTCATGTGCATGTATGCACACGTAATTTAGTAAATAATGAATATGCTAACACGCCCCCGCAGTCGAAGCTGGAGGTCCACGAATGCTTAGACTGGATCGGAAATCTTCAAATAAAATTCTGGGCAATCCTTTTGTAAATATGTCGGCATATTGATGACGGGACGGAACGTGAAGTACGCGGACTTGTCCACGGGCAACCTTTTCGCGTACGAAATGAATGTCCATTTCTATGTGTTTAGTACGCTGATGTTGTACCGGATTGGTTGACAAGTAGACGGTGCTAATGTTGTCACAGTAGACAACAGAAACCTTGGCGGGTGGATGATGAAGCTCAAGTAAAAGGTTGCGTAGCCAACACAATTCAGCAACGGCATTAGCTACCCCACGATATTCAGCTTCGGCACTAGACCGAGATAGAGTAGGTTGTCGTTTGGATGACCAAGATAATAAATTATCCCCCAAGAAAACACAATAACCGGAGGTTGAACGCCGTGTGTCGGGACAGCCACCCCAATCAGCATCAGAGTATGAAATAAGGCCAGTCACCGGGGATGGGGTGAGATGAAGGCCGAGATTAGTAGTACCCTTGATATAGCGTAAAACACGCTTTAGAGCATGAAAATGAGACACCCGGGGATCATGCATAAAAAGGCATAATTGTTGGACCGCATAGGATATATCTGGCCGAGTAAATGTGAGGTACTGCAAAGCTCCAGCGAGACTTCTATACAGAGTTGGGTCATCCACAGGTGGACCAGCCGAAGCACTTAATTTGGCATGGGTGTCAACTGGAGTGGTGATAGAGTTGCAAGATAGCATGCCGGCCCGTTCAAGAATCTGAGAGGCATATTTTTCTTGGGATAAAAACAGTCCACGTGCATGTCTAGTGACTGAAATGCCCAAGAAATATGTAAGAGGGCCGAGGTCAGTCATGGCAAATTCGGCAGCAAGCTTGCTAATAATATGGCGACGAAAATTATTTGAAGATGCTGTCAAAATAATGTCATCAACATATAAAAGAAGATATGCCGTGTCAGGACCATGTTTGTAAATAAAAAGAGAGTGATCACTTGAGCTATGAGAAAACCCAATGGTAGCAATATAGGAGGCAAATCGGTGATACCATGCCCGTGGGGCCTGTTTGAGCCCGTACAGAGATTTCAGGAGCCGGCACACATGAGAAGGACGATGTGGGTCCCTGTAGCCGGGGGGCTGATACATGAAGACAGTTTCATCTAAGTGGCCATGCAAGAAGGCATTCTTGACATCAAGTTGATGGAGTGGCCAAGAGTGGGATAAAGCAAGACTTAGAACGGTGCGAATAGTGGCCGGTTTGACTACCGGACTGAAAGTCTCATCACAATCAATCCCGATTTGCTGAGAGTTGCCATTTACGACAAGCCGAGCCTTGTGTCGTTCTAGAGATCCATCCGACCTGTATTTGTGCTTAAACAACCACATACAACGAATAATATTAGTGTCGGCGGGACGGGGAACCAACTCCCACGTCTGATTCTTAATTAAAGCACTAAATTCATCATCCATAGCGGCTTTCCAGTTAGCATCTTGGAGGGCTTGAATTGGGGACCGGGGCAGAGGAGAAGGTGTAATGGAGTGGGTGAGATTATAGTGAGGGTTGGGTTTAAAAATGCCTGCCCGGCTGCGAGTCATCATTGGGTGGCGAGAGATAGGTGGAGTGGGGTTTGTAAAGGTGATGTCGGGTGAAACATTCGTAGAAGGGGGCTGACTGGCTGAAGAAGAATTTGAGTGGGGTTGACTGTTGATAATTGGAGTGGGGAAAGGTGGTGAATGATGGGCATTATTATTGGAGGGTGCAGTGGGTGTAGGATTTGTAGGCACTGGTTGGTGGAATAAGTGAGGGTAACGGTGGGAGAGGTGAGTATCATCCAAAAATTGATAAGATGTAGGGACGGGTGAATATTGGGTGCTAAAAGGGTATTGAGACTCATCAAATGTTACATGACGAGAAACAATATATTTATGAGTGGAGAGAGTAAGACATAAATAACCTTTGTGATTTTCAGGAAAACCGAGAAAAACACAAGGTACGGACCGTGGGTCGAGTTTATGAGCACTGGGGGAGGTATTATGTGGGTAACATAGACAACCAAAAATTCGTATATGAGAATAATTTGGTTGTTGGTGGTAGAGTTTGTGAGTAGGGGAGAGGAAGGAAAGAGTTTGGTTAGGAAGAATATTATATAAATAGGTAGCCATTTTGACGGCGTGAGGCCAGAAAATAGGAGGGACAGACGCATGAAGAAGTAGAGTACGAGTAATATTGTTGATAGTGCGAATTGATCTTTCGGCTTTGCCATTTTGTGGAGAAGTATATGGACAAGAAAAGCGAAATTGGAGACCATTTGTAGTACCAAAATTATGGAATTGTGAGTTGTCAAATTCTTTTCCGTTATCACATTGTAATGTTTTTATACGGCGCTCGAATTGAGTGCAAATGTAAGTATAAAATTTTGTGAAAACAGAAAAGGTTTGAGACTTGTATTGTAGGGGAAATATCCAAATAAATTTGGTAAAGTCATCCACAAAGATCAAATAATATTTATGGCCAAGAATACTAGTAACAGGTGAGGTCCAGAGATCACTATGAATAATGTCAAAGGGATTATTTGTAACAGAAACAGAGTGTGAAAAAGGAAGTTTAGTATGCTTCCCTAATTCACAAGAATGACAAACTACATTACGTAAATGACTACAATTAATTATTTTATTGTGACTAAGGGAACGAAAAACTGGTGCTCCAGGGTGACCCAAACGGTTGTGCCAAACTGCAGCCGAGAGTAGTGCAACGGGAGATTGAAATGACTGACTCGGGAGAACAGGGTATAAGTCGCCTGAGCTATTGCACCTCATGAGTGGTATGCCCGTACGAAGGTCCTTCACGGAAAAACCAAAAGGATCAAAATCAATAGACACATTATTGTCAGTAGTAAACCGACGAACAGAAATTCAGTTTTTAATTAGAGATGGAGCATGGAGAATATTTTGTAGTTTAAGTGGTGGGTTGGGGGGAGGGAGTATGGACGATCCAGGGCCGTTAATAGGAATGGTAGTACCATTGCCAACAAGGATTTTGGATTTAGTATTTAATTTCGAAAAAGACGTGAAAGAACCTGGGTTTGCCGACATATGAGACGTTGCTCCCGTATCCATATACCATTGATCGTCCGATGGAGTTAACGTCATGGTTTGCATGGCAGTGTGCAAATCAGTGGGAGTCGGGGCCGGTGTGGTGGGGGCGGCATAGTGAGCTTGAGGAGGACGAGCCCCAAGTATTCCGGCACCAGAAGTTGGGCGTGGCATAGACTGGCCGTGCAATGCAGAAGCAGGATAGGGACAAGGAGGGATGTTCCATGATGGGTTTGGCATCCAGTAGCCCCAAGGATGAGGTGCAGGCGGCCATTGACCAGGGGAGGGTTGTGGGTCAGAACGCCCCCGTCCCCAGCCACCACGAGATGATGAGCGGCCACGACCACCACGACCGCGGGAAACGGCACGTGGAGGTGGAGGGGGAGGAGGGTCCCTTGGAGGAGGTGGACCGTCAGTGTGGACAAGGGCAGCAGCGGAAGGTGTATGTTGTGCCTTGCGGGACTCTTCCAACCGAACCATAGAACGTGCAGTAGCAAAAGTGGGCAGAGGATTAGATTGTTGAATGATTGTAGCAACCGTAGCATACTCTTCGGAGAGGCCGGTGACAAAGCGCAGGACCAATCGGCGGTCATCCACCGGGGAGTTCACGTTTGCCAGTTGATCGGCAATGGACTTAAGAGCCCGGCAGTAGGATGTGACATTAGGAAATTGATCCATCCTGGTGTTTGAAAACTGATTTTCAAGATGGACAGTCCGGGTTTGTTTGTTGTCTTGAAAGATGTCAGATAAGCGGCCCCAAGCTTGGTGGGCGGTGGAATCCGGCTCAATGATGGTATGAAGCAAATCCGTGGATATAGTGCCGTATATCCACTGGAGAACTATGGCATCAAGACGATTCCATAGCAGCAAAGCTTCGGTTCGGGCGGCTTCTTATTCAAGGCGCTCGGTAATGGTGAGTTCCGGGGGAGTGACAGAAGACGATGCATCCTCATTAGGTGATGAGATAATGTGATCGAGGACTTGATATGCTCTAGCGGTAATTTTAAAGAGCTCAGCCCAAGAGGTATACTCAACAGTATCAAGATCAAGGGTGATGGGTATAAAGTTTTTAATATTGGAGACCGCAAGAGCGGGATGAAAGGAAGTTTGTTTGGGGTTGGGAGAAGCCATGGAAGAAGAAGACCTGGGCTCTGATACCAAGTTAGAAGAGGGATAAATTTCACTGTGAGTATTCGTATTCCATCATGCTCTTTAAATAGAGTCTAAGTGAGTACAAGTATAATACTATACGTATGTTAACAGACTAACTATTAGAACGCATGGCATCCGTATTCCTCTATACATTGAACATGGACACCCTACGGATAAGATTTGCTGAGTCTATTCCTAAAGAGATAATATCAGTTATTTACAATAGATAATAACAAAGGCGGTTTGGCCGCACTTACTCATGTGCATGTATGCACACGTAATTTAGTAAATAATGAATATGCTAACAGTAAGTGTTAGATTTTTTTTCTATATATACAAAAACAAGAACAAAATTATAGGATGAGTCAAGCTAAACTCACTACAACAACAACACTAATACACAAAGTGTATATCACTATATATACTTTTCTTACTTTATGACATGATGATAATGAACAACAACAAACTATTTATTTAAAGGACTGATCGATTCGGAGATGAAAGGTAATGTTTTCATCTTCTCCATATCTTCTATCATACCTATTTGTTACGTTGGAGAGCTCTTTCGAAGAAGTTAATTAAGTAGGCTCCATCATAAATTGTTTCTGGGTAACTTTTAAGAAACAAGGTGGAACCTTACACAATTTACTTCTAATTTCATTGGTTGTGACTTGTGATTATCGGTGACATGATTCGACCTAATGAGTAAAAGATGTGTATAAATGACATATCGTACAAAATTATGCACATAGTGTTTTACATAAACAAACCAGTAAAACACAATGAATACATATTGGTTTATGTGTAATTTATAAACGTTATAGTGGATGGATGTAAAAGTAACTATGATAGGTGATGGAGTTATGAGACAAGGCCTAGAGCCTAATCGGCCCAAGCCCCGAACTTGGACCCGTGGATCCAGGTCCACAACCTGGAGCTTGCCTACCACCCCAACGGGGAGCCTGCCAGTCCGGCCGACCTGCCAGCCAGGAATTAATGCGTTGTTTAATTCCGTATTAATGTTGTAATTAATTAGTCATTATTATCGATAGTGGTTACGATTTACGCCTATAAAAGGCAAGTTGTAATTCAGTTTAGGGGGGCTTTTCCCGACTAATAATCCTCTTCTTAGTTTTTCCGTGATCAATGAATAGATTAAGAGCCTGTTTGGTAGCACCAAAATCGGCTGATTTGGCTGATTCTGCTGAAATTTCTGAAATTCTGGCTGAAGTGGCTGCATTGGTTGATTTTGCTGATTTAAGAAAAAAAAATTTTAAAATATATTTTATTAACAAAATAAAGAAAAAATTATATGTAAAAATAGCTAAAATGATCATCTACAGTAACTTCAGCCAATACAGCCAGAAAAGTAACTTCAACCTTACTTTTTCTGCTTATTACACAATTCAGCGCGTGAAATCAAAAGTTGCGTGTTTGGTGAAAATGTTGGCTGATAAGCCTGATAAGCCGATAACAAGTGTTGCCAAACGGCACCTAAGCTTTCTTGCTGGAATTATATTCCAACAATAGGCTAAAAAGTTGAAAGAGTCCCAATGTGTGGATAGGTGCCTCTCATAAAAAAACATGTTACTCCCAATTAATCTGTTCCCGTTATTGTACCTTTTCTTCGACCTTTGTTAGTCTGTTGATTGATCAAAAAATCAGTTTCCTCCTCTTCAGTAGTTTGGTTATTGTGCACTAGTTTAAACAATGACTCCAGTTCCATGTCCATGTATGATGTAACAACGTATCATAGGACATTGTTCCTTCGATGGATGGGCTTTAAACCTGTGATTAGGGTACCAATTGATCAATATAATAGACGAAAAACACACTATATATTGTGTCGTTGTATAAAAGATTGAGCACAGTTCCTCGCCAAAAGAAATATTTGTAATTGGAGACCCAACTACTCCCTCTACCCTTATAATTATTTTAACCATCACTTGAAACAAGGCCACCGACCTTCAACCATTTAGAGTTGACTGGACAAATTGCCCTTCCTTTAAAACATAAAAACAGCGATAGGGAAAAATGAAAATAACATGACAACTCCAAAATGGAAAAGGAAAAAGTTAAAAGTACATAACAAAACTTACATCCCAACTCACATAAAAAATAAAAAGTATATATCTCAGGCACATAAGGCCATTGCAGCTCATTTATTAGCTACAAGATATATGTTAAGTTGTTAACCATGGGATGATCTATATGTTTGAGTAATGGTAGGTTGAAGTCTAGAGTAACTAATGTTTTTCCAAATTTTTAGTGCATTTTTTTTTTCATTTTTCATATTTATCTCACCTCGTTAATTAGTAAAATTACTTCTTAGCCATGCAAGTCCAATTCAAATTCTTGAATCCGCCCGTAGTTCATGTGTAAGCCAAGATGAAGGGTATAAAAAGGCACTCAAGTTCACTCACCATTTCTAAAATAGAAAAGTTACGTTGAAGGTATGAATATAAGAATGTGATTCCTTTTAAGCCTTTTAATTACTCATATAGTTCTAGTGAACTTAGCATTCCATGATTTTATAATATCTTACAATCTTATAATTGTGAATGAAGATTAGGGCACTTTGGATAGAAAAAAGTGTCGGTGTAATCATATTGTTAAAAGAGTACAAAAGCTGATCTACCTTTTGTACTCTTTATTAAGATGCTAATGTTTCATCTAATCTTTGTTTATCATCATGTCCTTTCAGTGGTTACAACATATACCTTCCATTTGCCTAAGACGACAGTCATTCCGCATCCTACCATCAACTGGGCTTCTCCTACGACCACTGCACATATGTTCTCTTCTATTTTCTACTCATGATCTCGTTATGAGCTTGTGACCAATTGATTTCCTTTGTAACCAATGATGCGATTTTTAGAATTCCCAAATTCAATACCCTTTTAATTGACCTACCATTTTGTCCTTTTAAGTTTCTCTCTGACGGGATGATGGGAGCCTAGCAGAGCAGACCTTTAACCTCTGACCATTATAGATATTCTGATACGGGGTTTTCAGACCTATCGCTTCCCCACTGGCTTAATATTGTAATCAGCTTGTGTTCCTTCCTTAGCTACGCTCCCGCCCTCAATACTGCTATTGCTTTCTCATTTGGCTAGTTCTTTAGTACGTCTTTGTACTTCCTTTTTGTTCTCATCCCATAGAAACAAAATTTATTATGAATTTGATAGTAAAAAGGTGCAAATACCCCTGAACTTTTAAAAGGTACACAGAGACCCCTAATGTTTCTAGCAAATTTACCCTTATTAACTTTAAATAAATCAAATAAATTTAAAAAAAAAATATGAATTCAAAATTTTAAAAATAAATAAAGAGTTAAAATCAAATATTTTTTTATGTTAAAATATTATTTCTTTAATCTTAACTTGCAAAATCATTATTTTCCCTTGTAAATGAAGCATTTCATATTCATAAATATTAATTTTAGTCTTGTTGTGAAATTTCTAACAAATTGTTACATTTTTTAAAATAACATTCTTTGGTTTTGTTTAAACTTAATAAAATTAAATTTACTATTTTCTAATCTTGGACTATTTATCATCATGTAAAATATGTAATTTTATAGTGCAAGAATATAGAAAAATAATGATTTTTTACATTGCAACACACATGTTAACACTTTTCCGAAAGAATCATAAATATATATAATTTGAAAAATTTTATACTAATAATATTAAATTGTGATATAAAAATAATAAAAGGGGTAATTGGACACAAGTAGATTTTCTTTTCAATTTCAAAGAAGGGAGTATATACTAAATTCCCTACTAACTAGGTCATCGTGTCCGGCCTTAAGGGCAATGAATTTTGGAAAATGGTTCACCTCAAATTCTTCTTGATTGACTAAAATCATATTAATTGGTGTGATTAATTAATTTTGATACATTTATGGACACATAATTTATCAAAGCAATAGAAGATGTAAATTCCATTGAAAATGACTTCCATTGAAAATTTATATTTTGTAAATATACATACTGGAATGTATTGATCAATGTAATCTTATTTGATCTGATCTATCACTTGCATCTCCTTGAATTTTGTTGTCCAGCCTTTCGAATTGCAAGGCAGCTTTTAAAGCGGCACGTATCAACAATGGAGTGAGGCAATAGTGAGATGAGAGCCCATTGAAGAGAATGAGGCCAATAAGGAGTGCACCTCCATTCATATCCTATCCAACGTAACGCTGCCCGAGCATAGCCTTCCGCAGATGGAATGAAAAATGAAGACTTTGTGACTGATGTCATTTTTGTGGCCACATATAAGGGCACCTGCACATCAAACCATACCAATTTGATCCTATTTGAGGGGTACAAGTTGTCACTTTTTAACTTTTTAAACAAAACAAAACAAAAACATGTTTTGAAGATTAGAAAAGATGATTTTTTTATTTGAAGTCACTCTTCATACTTAACGTGATTATTTTTCTTTATTTGATGTCGCTTGCTCCAACCAATTAATTACATTTGAAGTTGAGAAGTCTTGCATTTCTCCGATCCACTCACTCTTATAACTTGTCACATAAACATTTCTATCAAAATTATTTTCAATGTAGAAAGTATTTCAATTGTTAGTTGCGCTACAATATCTTCCTCTTGATTTATTATTAACAATATTACTTTTAATAATTCTCTTTTTCCAAAGTTAGTAACTCCTTTTGATTGATTAACTTTGTCAAGAAAAACACAATGTTCTGATGGTTATCTATTTACTTTAACATTGCAAGCAAATCCTCTAAATCAGTCATTAAAGATACTTGGGAAAGTTGAGCCAGAATTAAAACATGTGCGGACCTGACATTGTATATCAATCCCGCTTTTCTTGTACTCCATGTGCAGACATCTTGAAAATTGATCAACATATCTGAAATAGTAGCACCAATTGTGCATAATGTCCAATTACTTTAGCTCAAGAGAGATGAAGCAATGAAGGGAAAAGAATTGACAACCTAGACTTCCGTGTTTAAAATTAGAAATGAGAAAAGAAGTGAGAGGGTGTTTGAATTTACTTCTCAAAATTGTTTCTACTCATTCAAAAATCAAAATCAGATATTGGAATATGTGGGCAAAAGTGTAGAAATACTTTTATATGCTCCAATTATTTTTAGATACAGGTTTAAAAGGTGGAACAGTACGTCCAACTTCTAAAGCATGGGTTATTCTTCTATTTCTACTTTTAGAAACAAAAAAAGTAGAAGCGGAATCAATTCTAAACATTCCTAAATATGCCTTGCAAATGAAAAATTATTCAATTAACCGCATTACTATATGGAATGTACATCACGGTAATGTGAGATATCGTCATGTGTCTAGTTTATCTAGCTTATTCTATCCTCGAGTCTTAATAAAATTCACCATGTATTCTAGTAAACAGAGAAGGTGTTACATGACGTTACACAATACTTTGACAGTTGTAAAATACACATAAAACAGACATCTACCCGATTCATTTAGAGAATTAGAAGCGGGATTGGGCCATGTCAGGACTGGAAAATTACAGTCCAATAAAAAAATACTACGTTCGTTCCGCTTAAAGGTTCCCGTTACAAAATGGTACCATTATTTAGATAGTAATTAAATAAGGTCATTTGATCATATTGTGAGAAACAATTTTGATTGATATATAATGTAATGCGATCGTTAATGATAATTGTGATGTTATGGGTGTATTATTTTTAATATTTAGTGATTAAATTGTCATTTAAGAGTATTAATTATTTTTGAAAATAGAAATGAGAACCTTTATATGGGGCGTCCAAAAAATGAAAGTGTGAACCATAGAATGGGACGGAGGGTGTACCAAGTAGGGTCTCGGCACAATGTCTTAAATTCCCTATATATGATTGTTGTGTGTTTGGACAAATATACCATTGCCCTACGTCCAACGACCTTCCCCAACCATGCCGCCCACTTCATGCTGCTGGCCTTCGCTAAACAACGGCAAGACATATCTTCTGCCGATCACTGGAATCCACCGAAAATTACCAGAATGCATCAGCATCATTTTGGCCACCGCCAAAGAACTACCTCGCCACCAACGGAATGCCCCGTGCATGTAAGGGAACTAGGAGCCAATTAATTAGATTAGACCATACAAGGCCTTCTTCTTTTTTTTTAACCCGGAAGGCCAACCACCAAAATCAGTGGGGCAAACGCCGGGGAACGTTTGCCGGTATTTTATTGATATCCAAAACCAGTACAATCAGAAGAGGGGGACTATACCGAAACCTCCTCCAAAGGGGCATTCCCCTTTTCGAAAAACACCTATTAAAAACTGTTAAAAGAAACTAAAGTAGCTCAGACCCAATTTATCAGCAATTAAAGTGCGTCTAATATGAAGTGGAAGTTGTCTAGCATTATTAAAAATAACCAGATCAACAGATTTAATCTTGGAGAGGAAGTGAGCAGTCCAATTAATCTCGCGTGGTATATGCCTGAAAGACAGATGCGAGCTAACCTTCCACCTTCTTAGATCCTCTACCATTTTCGACCACCGTCCCTCCATCTTACCTCCCAAAATTTCATCTACCGCCACCAATGAATCCGTCTCTACCTCCACCGCCTGAAATCCTTTCTTGACCGCCCAACGAACAGAAAGATGAAGCGCCTGCATTTCCGCGTCTAGAGCTGATGTTGCAGATATAGGAAAATGAAAAGCTACCTCCAACTCACCTGACCTGGATCTTAATACCGCTCCACCTGAAGCACCATCGGACCTGTAGGACGCGTCGATATTTAGCTTGTAATCCATCTCAGGTAACTCCCATCTGATAGCTCTAATACTTGATTTCTTAGTCCGAAAAGATGAGGCAAGAAACCCTTCTTCATATAGGATTGAAGTAGGCTTACCAAATTTAGCTCTATGAAGTTTCACTTCAGCCCAATTCTGAGAGAAGGATTTGATTTGTCTAATAGTGATCTGCCAATTTAGAACAACATCCTCCCCACCCCAAATAATTCGACAGTAAATTTTCCAAATATGCCAAGAAATAATTCCAGCCATATTATACTTAAACACATCTATAAGGCTTCTATTCCCAGCTTCCAGCCACCATGCAATGAGCATCTGTCTCAGAGAAATTGGAATAATAGGAATAGGTATTTCTAACACCCCAAGAAAGTATTTCCAAATTCCCCAACTAAAAGAACAATTAACCAACACATGATCCATCAAATCTGAGTCCTGTTTACAAAAGGGGCATCTAGTAGGGAAGACAGCAATGTTGAACTTACTCATGTTATCTGGAAATGGAAGTATTCTATTAAGAGCTTTCCATTGAAAATTTTGAACTTGATTATGTTGATACTTATTCCAGGCATGCTTGAAGGAAAAAATAGAACTGCTGGTTCTTCTCACACTATGAAATGCTGAGGATAAAGTGAACCTGCCATCACTTTCTGGTAACCACAATAGTTCCCCATCCTGATTGTGTGTACTAAGAGCTTGCCCCAACTCATGAATTCTGCAAACCCGTTTCCAAATATTTGAATCTGCCTGCTTTGGTATCATATTTGTGCCCCTTGGGTATTTAGCATTACAAAAGGTGGCCCAAAAAGATTTATTACATCGCCATTTCCACCAAAGCTTCAAAGAATAAGCTTTTTCAATGTCTATAAGGGACCTTATATTCAGACCACCTTCATCATAAGGCAAACAAATATCCTTCCATCTAATCCAGTGAAATTTATTTTTTGTAGCATTGGAGCCCCATAGAAAATGTGACATTTTTTTTTCCAAACATTTACTGACTGCCTTGGGAAGTGTGTTTACCGCCAGAGTGTGTAAAGGGATAGTATTTAAGACATATTTGATTAAAATAAGCCTTCCTCCAAAGCTTAAATTCCTCTGTTTCCAAATAGTCAATTTCTTATCAAAGCTCTGAAGGATGTCCTTACAATAATTCTTTCTGTTGATACCTTTGTGCAGGGATGACCCTAGGTACTTCATTGGCAGACTAGTCCTTGTCATATGTAGAAGTCTCTCCATCTTCCTTATTCTGGCAAGGGAAGTTTTACCACATCCAAAGCTGCTCTTTTCAAAGTTGATGGCCTGACCAGAAGCCCTTTGATAAAGACCCAAGAATTGCTTGAGATTGTTAATTGATCTAGCCTCCCCATTTAAAAAAACTAGAATATCATCAGCATAACAAAGATGACTAACAGACTGTCCAACCGGACCAATATAATATGGCTTAATTTTATTATCTGCAACCAGACTTTTCAGTCCTCTTGAAAGGGCTTCAGTAGCCAGAATAAAGAGAAAGGGAGATAAGGGATCTCCCTGTTTAACTCCTCTAAGGGGCTGGAAAAATCCTTTTGGAGAGCCATTGATAAGAACAGAAAAATGAGTAGCCATAAGGTGTTTCATAACAATATCAACAAAGTTCTCAGCAAATCCAAATTTAGACAAAATGGCTCTTAAGAAAGTCCAAGAAATCCTGTCAAAGGCTTTGGCCATATCTAGTTTTACTACTATATTGGTTCCCCTGACCTTTCTATCAATTGAGTTAATCATCTCCTGCGCTACCATAATATGATCTGAGATATCCCTTCCTTTCATAAAACCCGCTTGCTCAACTGAAATCAATTTGGGCAGAATGAGAATAAGCCTGGTAGCCAAAATTTTTGTGCATACCTTACTAATAAAGTTAGAAAGGCTGATAGGTCTGAAATCTGAAAATGTGGATATCATGTCCTTCTTTGGAATGAGTACTATAAGAGAACTAGCCATTTCTTTAGGAATGATATTTCCTTGGAAGAAGTCTTGTATAGCCCTGACAACATCATCTCCTACAATTCCCCAGCAATGTCGAAAAAATACTCCATTAAATCCATCAGGTCCAGCTGCACTGTCCTTATCTAATCCCCAAACTGCATCCTTAACTTCTTCATGATTAGGTAAAATCATCAGTTTCTCATTGTCATTATTATCAACTAACTCTGGGATGTATTGCAATATTTTGTCAATCTCTTGAACCTCCTCCCGAGCAAAGATATTCTTAAAGTACTCCTCAGCAGCAATGCCAATACCTTCCGAATCAGTACACCAGTTACCATCCTTGTCTTTTATGGCAGATAAGAACTGCATTCTTCTCTTGATATTTACATAATCATGATAGAACTTAGTGTTAGAATCCCCCTCTTTTAGCCATTTAAGATGTGCTCTTTGCCTCCAGAATTCAGCTTCTTGTTTATGTTTAGAAAGGAGAAGAGCCTGTTTAAATGACCAGTCCTCTCTATGCGCATCAGTAGGGTCAGACTCAAAAATAATCTCTGCATCAGTGACTTCAGCCTCCAATTTTTTAATTTCATGGAAAATATCTCCAAAAGAATTCCTATTCCAATTTTTCAGGGCCTTTTTAAGATTTTGCAGTTTATTATATAAACCCCTCACACCCCCTCCTGTAGTGCATGCATCCCACTCTTTTCTGACAACCTCTAAAAAGGTGGGATGAGAAATCCACATATTCTGAAATTTGAACGGTTTTGGACCCACTACTAACTGATTTTTACATTGCAGCAGGATTGGAGAGTGATCTGAAGATGTCTTATTGAGATGGCTAATCTGAATGGTATCATACAACCCCAAGAATGAAGAATTAAATAAAACCCTATCCAATCTGCGCCACACTCTTCCATTGGGTCTAACCCCAGACCAGGTAAAAGGAGATCCAATGAAAGGTAAATCAATCAGATCACTATTAGCTAGACAGTCCTTGAATTCATTCATACTGCTTAAAAGAGGGATATTGTGGCCTTTGTGTTCTCCCTGATATGCTATAGCATTGAAATCACCACCAACAACCCAAGGATCTTTATTATTCCTAGCCCAATTTTCCAAAAATTGCCAAAGCTCTCTTCTATCAATATAACTGTGACTTCCATAAATAGTCGTAAACCAGTAACCAAATGATCCACTATGAATTTTCATATGAATAAATTGGCTACCAGTAGAAATATCTGAAATATCCATCTTTGTCTTATCCCAAAACAACCAGATTTTATTTTCATCACAGCAAAATGCGGACTTTAACCCAATCTGATTAGCAATCTCATCTATTTTATTAGAAGAAACAATTGGTTCAATAGTAACTAAAAATTGAATACTCCACTGTCTAATTAAATCTCGTAGTCTTGGACAGGAAGAAACAAGACCACGAACATTCCAAAGAAGGCAATTCATCATGGAATGGCAGAAAAAGCTAAAGCCAGCTTTTTTGCTGCATTCCTAGTGATTCTAGGAGTGTCTGGAACAATCTGTATTGATTTCTTCTTTTTCCTCCTTGCCACTGTGATAAAACCATCCGTCTTGGTATGATTATTTGTTGTCAGGTTTGCTAATAAGTCAGAATCCGTCTGCGATGAGGAATTCCGTTGCAGGAGAGCATTGATTTTAGAGGTAAGCACCTTCTAACCCTTCCTCCACTCTTGACAATTTTCAATAAAACCTCCATCTCCATCCGATGAATACCCCTTTGCAGAAACAGTTGGATCATACTCTTGTAGTTTAAGAATTTGCATCAATTTGTAATCATCTGATGCCCTCGTTGTTTGGTAAATTTCAGACGGAGAAATACCTTCTGTAATGGATTCATGCTTGTGAAAAGAAGGCAAAACAAAATCTGTATGTTGAAGATTGGAAGGTTCAGGATGGTCCCCAATTTCAGTGAAAACCTCTTCCACCTCTGTATCAGATTCCACTGGAACCTTAGAAGTTGAAGGGATATCCGTTGGCTCAATTTGCTGAATCACCGGCTCCATCACTATCGATTTTCCTTTATCAACAAGAGTTGGGTGACATGTAGTATTATTAACCAAATTCCTCTCCCCCAGATCCTTGTCTGTAATAATGTGTTTGGTTTCATTCTTGTTCAAAAGTTTGGGTTTAGGAACCCATTTATCAACTCCAATGCTCCCATTAGGAGCCGCAGCAACCTTGGAATTATTCCTCTTGGGGCAACAATTAATTGAATGCCCTAAATGGAGACAGTGTCCACAATAATGAGGTCTGTTCTCATATATCACAGCCTGAAAAAAGCCACGTGATCCACATTGGATCCAAATTTTGTTAGGCATCTCTTGTAATAAATCTACCTCAACACAAACCCTAGCACAATATGGCCTAGATAGTGACGCTGTGGCAGCGTCGATCTTCAATGGCGTTCCAATCAATCTAGCAATATCAAACAGCGCTCTCTGGTCATGGAGATGGATCGGCAAGCCTTCCAAACTCAAATTGGAACTACCGAGGATTCCACATTTGGCTCAAAGTCCGGAGTCCATTTTGTAACTCGCATCTCATTACCAAATATATCCCAAATTCGACGATGAAAACATCTAAGATAATCATCCTCCAAATCAAACCTTATAAGCACATGTTTTTTCTCCAAGACCCCAAGTTGAAATTTACCTTTAAACCCAATTAATTCAAAGGCTTTCCTAAGTGTAGGCATGGCCGGACGTCCCTTGAAGAAATACCCTACCAAAGCCCTGATATGTTTGGAGGCCAAGATTTGAACATCATCATCCGGGAATACCACCGAGGGAACCCCTTTGTATCGAGTAGAGGCCTTCTTTGACAAAGGACGGTCTGGTTGCTCCCCAGCAACCACTGCTGCGAATGATCTCCCTTCCCAAGCTTTTCCTCCCTGCCTAGGAGGAGGCAGATCCTCCCCCGTCCGAGCGTTCTCCGTCATACGCCGAAATTCGCCAGAGCTCAGTTATCTCGTGTCCCCTCACTTGCACCCTTCAATATCTCCCCATACAAGGCCTTCTTCATGAAACATACATAATCACTTTTCTTTGGATCCACAAACCCTTCAAATTGAATCATATAGATATTTTTATCTAGATCACCATGCAAGAAATCAATAGTCACATCCATCTGTTTCATTTCTCAATGAAAGTGAGACACAAGCGCAAACATAATTCTAACAGTAGTAAACTTAATACAAGAGCAAATATCTCAACATAATTTACCCCTCCTTTTGAGTAAACCCTTTAGCTACCAACATCGCCTTAAACCTACTAACATCATTAGGTTCACCCTTACCTTAAAGAACCACTTACACTCAACTACATAACATTGGGGGATCTAGAGACAAGGGTCCAAGTCTAAGTTCACTCTCAAAGAGTACATCTCACTTTTCATGGCATTGGTCCATTTTGAGACTCTTTGGAACCTAAACTCTTTGGCATTAGTGTAACGACCGTACTTTTTATATACGCAGTATTTTTTATGTGTTTAATTCATCAATAGGATCATGTTTTGATTCATGGGTTGAGTGCTATACATGTGAAGAATGAGGATATTATGTGATTATGAACTTTGTGATAATTATATTTGAACTTACATGCTTGTATTATGTTCGAACGTGACAGGCGACGGTATCCGGTGAGCAATGAAACTATACCGTAATAATCATTTTTATTCCGGATCAAATGGTAGCCATGTTAGATAGTATTTGGGTGTTGAAATGTAGTTTAAAATGTCAACGGGGGTCTAGGATGTGAACGACAACCATCGGGGTCGGTTTAGGGCGAAAAATGACGTTTTCGGCACCCGATTGACCTCAAATCGGCGCCGGTTCGGGTCTAACCGGCGCCGGTCCGAAATATAAAGTTGTTAAATGGAATAATAACCGGCGCCGGTCATGGCCAAACCGGCGCCGGTCCGTTCGGTTTTCAGCATGTCGGTAAAAAATCGTTTTTAAGCTCAAAACACCCCCTTTCTGCCCCAAAATCAATCTAAGCTCATCTCTCTCCCTACAAATCGTTCCTAAACCATTCTTAAGGTGATTCAAGATCTAAATAAACATATTATTCATCAAAGATTATCACTTGATAAGATTTACACTTGGTGAGAAGTATTTCTTTCATATTTTGAGCTAGGGTTCTGGTTTTGGGGATTTTGCTAGGGTTGAAGGATTTTGAATTGATTCCTTAGAAATCAATGGATTTTCTTGATAAATAGGTTGTCATGGAGTTGTTGTAAATCCTTGATTTCATCACTTCAATTAGTTTTTTTTAACTAAATAGTTTATTATTAGTAATCACAAGAAGAGTACGGAAGGAGAGGGAGGCTAGACCAAAACCTCTCCCGAAGAGGCATTCCTCTTCGAAACTAATGAAAATAAAGTAAAAATATTTGGAGGGACAAATCTTACCCCAATAGAAAACATTTTGAAAAAAAAACGAAAATAAGGATAATCATTCCCCTTTCAGCAACATGATCAAAAGATATAAGGAGTTGACCTCTTGTCAAGCATAAGAGCCCCTCTAAGCTCACTAGGAATTTGATCTCCCCATCTCCACTTGAAAGCCATCTGCAGGCCCAATCTAGCCACAATCCCAGCTACCTTATTAGCCTGAGTCGGAATCAATTAGTTCTTGAGTATTTAGCTACCCCAGAGTTTTGACCTATCTAATGGAAGTATTTGAGAGGTGTCTTAAGTTTAGGGGCTGATTCTAAATAAATATAAGGAGCCCTTGATATTATACTAATTAGTTAGTTGTTTTTAACTATTGGTTGTGAGTATTAATCGGGGTTAGGTTATCTAGTTACCCCCGAAGCTATGTCCGACTTGTTGTAAGAATTCGGGAGTTTTCTCACTAGTCGGGGCGAATTGTGAACTTCCTCTCATCCTTAAGTCTAATGATATTTATAAAGACATGAAGTTAAGTTTGATCAAGTGTAAAATTGTGTATTATTAATTATAGTTGCTCATCGAAGAACCGTTGCTCCAGGATGTCAGACACACACACACACACACAAGAGTAAATACTCTGCCGAAACCAGATAAGTCACCACCACCTATACATGATAGTTCTAAATAAAGTGTGGAAAATTAGCTAATTATGAATATGATATATGTGCATGGGTACTTGAAATCGTATGGTATGAAACATGTGAATTCCAAGTTATATGTACCGATTGACATGTGGTGTTAATTGTGAAGCTGTGGAATATTGTGAATGTGATGTATGTGCATGAATACTTGAAATTGTATGACATGAGATATGTGAATTTCAAGTTCTATGTTTGATTTGGGGTTTTCATATGGAACCAACAATGAAAGGAAATTATGATGATGATGATGATGATGATGATGATGATGATGATGATGATGATGATGATGATGATGATGAAAGTAATGAAATACAAGTAATGTTACAAGGTACCCATGCCGCCAAGTAACTACTTGAGCTGAGCGTAGCAGGATCTCCTTCCGCGGGGAGTCCCGGGGTTGCTTCTGATGGTGAGGGCTAGCTACCCGAGGTCATTAGCGAGGGGCCAGGACACGAGCTACGGGCCCATCAAGTCAAGAAATAAGATAAGAAGAAAGAATGATGAATAAGGAAATCTTTTTGTGTTTGTTACATGAGTGCTTTTGTGTGACTATCATGTTTGGTTATAGTATATGTGTGGTGTATTCAGCATGGGTATCTATTTATGATTAGCTAAGATTCCCTAAACGTTTTTAGTGGATGAAATGGTGACTTACTAAGCATTATTGCTTACGAGAATTCTATTCTCTTATGTCCTCATGTATAGGGAATAAACAAGGTATGGAAGCCTGAGAGAATGTATGGAGCCGGTGACAAGGTTTTGGATGGGTTAACGGAGAAGATCGGGCTATCAGTTATGTTGTTGTTTTAGTACGTTGGTACTTCAAAGGATTGTTAAACGTTTTAAAATCCTAATCAGGTGTAATGGTTTTAAATATGTTTTATTTTGGATACATTTCATTTTCGTTATGAAGTTTGCTTATGTATATAAGAAATAAAGTCTCATATCGAGGCTTTGTATCTTTATTTTCGCTTGGTTTATCGAGTCTCTTTTATGTTTGAGTATCGTAATGGCCGTTTTGGGGACGGTCGTTATAGTTAGTCTAATGGATCACACACACAAGTTAGATAGCAACATCTCCCCAAGTAAAGTTGGCATCATCATCGAAAACCAAATCATCCTCAGCATCCTCTCCATCTCCCCCCATTACTCCCACCAACCACTCATTGCTACCATCCAAATCATTTAGGCGAATTGGATCGATCTAATCATGGCTATCAAACTACTCCTTAAGATCTTGGTTATATTTAATATAAACCAAATCTTGCAACCTTTGATGCTCTATCCTATTTCTCTTCTTTGAATGAATTTATGTTACAAATTTAAATTAAAATGAAAACAGTACACTAAATCACTAATACACTATATGTTTGTTGATAGAACTTTTAAGAAAATGTAATAATAACATACATGCTCAAATGTACTCCAATTGCGCTGACATCCTGATGAGCTACAAGTCAAACTTAAGATCTTTATGTCAAGCCTTTGAAGATTTGGTGTATGTGATCCATAGTTCCTCCACCATTCACCTTTAAGTGGAAGTAAACATTAAACACTAAACATTCTATTAGGGCTGCTTATTTAAAAAAAATCAAATGCTTTAACTTACCGGGACCATGAGAATCTCTTTCTTTGCCTTACTGCCAGCTTCAACCCAAAGGGACCTTCAGCTCTCTTATAAGCATTCAGCTCACATGAAATTTTATCTCCAATTTCTTCACTTTCACTAAGCCTCTCAATGCACGCATAAAGCCCTTGCATAACCTCATTGTCCAGGTCCATTCTTGGGTTGTTGTAGTAGAAAGAAGGGTTCAAATAATGACCAGTGGCATGGGTGATGCAGTTGAGTTTCCCATCATAAATCAATGATTTCAAATATTTTTTTGTATCTCCTTTCATTTCCTTGAAAAGAATTCTGAATTGCTTCCTTGGCTCGACTCATTGCTTCATAAATGTATCCCGTTTCGGGTTTTTTCTCATGATCGTCTAGCCTTAGAACGTGCACAAGAGGGCCCATTACTTTCTGAATGTAAACAACATCATTCCACAATGTAGGATTAAGGATTATGTCCAAAACTCTTTGCATTTTGAACTTTGGAAGCATTAGTCTTTTTCCATTCATCGGAAGTAAACATGTTTCTAAGCTTTGTTCTTTGAGTATGCAGTCATTGCAAGGTAAGGAATTACATAGCAAACCTTGTGTTGGGTTAAGGGCCCAAGCCGAGGTCCGGCCCACTAACCCATTTTGCCGGACGAACGTCCAGTTAGAACACTAGGCCAGCCCACAGGCCCATGTTCCTTGAGGATGGACGAACGTCTGGGGTTGGGGGTTCAGGCCCAGCGGCCCCTCCCGACGAGCGTCAACGTAGGGACGAGGAGCAGGGCCACGGGCCACCAGGGATGACGACGAACGTCCCCATGGCAATCCTATAGTCATCGGAGGAAACCCAGTCCACATGGTGAATACCCGTAAGGCCAGGAGACGAACAGCCGGTATCTCCTGAGGGTCCCTTGGGGCGATCCAACTCACTTCCCGGGCGGACGAACGTCCCCACCGATTGGGCGGGAAACCTAGATTCTGGCGGGAAGAGCATTTAATGCTGAAGATTTGGTGGTTGGGGCACCAGCGGTCCACAGGCTGCCACGTCAGTATAGCCACCTGCCCATTGGTGGGTATAAATAGAAGCATTTATTTCATTGTAAAGGGTTGGCAACTTTCTATTCTTAGCATACTAGCTTCAGCATTATTACTCGCAGCATTTCTAACTGCCTTGTAAGACGAACGGCCGACGTGCCTTTTTTAGCAAGTAGATTGTACTTAGGGGAGTTATTACGAAGTTAATAATACCTATTTACATTGCCTGCTATTTCTTTTGTTTCCTGATCCATCTGATAGTTGTTGGGCTAGATATTCATACACTTACTCCACTCGAAATCTTTGGGCTTACGTGTTGGGTCCAAGGGTTGAAGGAATAAACCTCAACACTGGCGCCGTCTGTGGGAAACTGAGCAAAAAGTTTCCAGAAACTCTCCCGAACAGCTACTAAGTCTACCTACAGCAAACACGATGTCAGGAAGCAACCAGCGTGATCTCTCCGAGCGTCTGGAGTCAAGCCGCCGGAATCACGGCCAGAACTCGGAACTATCCGCAACAATATGGACCTCCGGAGGAAACGGGGGTATCACTGACCTCATTCCCCTGGAGGCCAGGCAGGATCCCCGCCTCATGCGGGAACTCGCAGACACCATGCGTCGCTTGGCAGACGAGCGGGAGGCCCGAGATCAGGTGTACTCCGCAAGCACCCAGCGAACCCCCCTCTCTCCCATCCGCCGCATGCAGTCGTATGATGATACGACGGGATCCATCGACCACCGGCCCTCAGTCCACGAGCGGCTAGGTGGGGGTTCAGGCTCCCGTGAAACGGGAGGGCGAACCAGGGTCAGCATCGTTGCATCCAGAGCTCACACGCCATCGGTTCCCCGCCAAATCCCGCGGGGAGACGAAACCCCGAGGATCAACACCGTTGGACGACGTTTCCAACGGCGAGATGCACAGATCTTTAGGCGGCCGCACGATGCTGTGGCCGCCCAGCAGAATGCCGTTCCCGAAGCCGCGCCCCCTGTGTCCCCCGGAAGGGCCGCACAGGACGCAAGGCTGGAGGCAATGGAACGACAGATAGCCGAGATGAATAGGCGGGCGGACGTCAGCTCGGCCACTCCCTCTTTCTCCCTCACATCACCCTTTACTCCACGGGTGATGAGCGTCGAGATTCCCCGGGATTGCAGACCCCCGGGTAACTTGGTGTATAATGGGGCCGGCGATCCCAAGGCACATCTGATAAGCTACCAAGGGAACCTGTCCATGCTGGGAGCATCGGATGAAGCCATCTGCAGGTTATTCTTCAGCACCCTCAGGGGGCCGGCGCAAGAATGGTTCGGTCAGTTGAGGCCGGGCACCATCGACTCATACGAACAGCTCTCCCGGCAGTTCATGGCACAATTTGCTGCCAGTACCACCCCCAGGAAGGACGTCACGGCCCTCGCCCACATCAAACAAGGGCGGGACGAACCGCTGGCTAGGTTCCTGGTAAGGTGGAGAGACGAGGTCCTGCAAGTCGACGATCTGGACGAACGTCTGGCCACCAACATGTTCACCAGTGCGCTGGCCACAGGGGACCTATACCGGGACCTGAGAAGGAATCCCGGCACCAGCTATACCGAGGTTTTGGCTCGGGCACAAAAGTATGCCTCCATTGAGGAGGAGATCAGGCAGCGGGACGGGGTTCCCGCGGCCCAGCCAAGGAAGATGGCGGACAGGCTCGGACCCCGACCGGGACCCGGGCCCTCACCCCCGAGCAAAAAGAAGAGGGTGGACGGAGCAATGATCCCTTGGAAGGCTCCGTCCGGAGACAGTCAGACGCGGCCGGACGACCGCTATATCCCATTGGCCTATCCAGTGAGCCAAATCTTCGAAGCCATCAAGGACAAGGGCCTCCTGACGGAACCCCAAGATATGACGAAGCATATGGGGCTTGACCAATCGGCTTACTGTGAATACCATCAGAGGGCCGGCCACCTGACGGACAATTGCAGCCAATTGAAGAAAGCAATCGACGAGCTGATCCGCCAGGGGTACTTGGGCGAATTCACCCAGCTGCTGAACAAAAACAGTCAGCAGAAGCCAAACCCTAGGCACAGGACATGGCGCCGCGACGACCGGCGCGAGGCAGAACCTCAGGACGTGGATTATCGGAGTGCAGACAAACGTCCGGAGGGATCCCTCGGCCCGAAGGGCAAGAAGAAAAAGTTGGAGATCAAGGTGATCTTCAGGGGCGCTGAGACAGGGGATACACCCGCCGAGCGGAAGAAATTTGAGAGATCACTCTATGTGGGTTCCGTATCAGCACCCCCCACCAAGCGCAACAAAATCGAGGCAATTACCTTCGTCCCCGCCGATCTGCCGATGTCACCGGTGCCGCACAGAGACGAGCTGGTGATAAGCATGGACGTGAACGATGCCATCGTCCGCCGCGTCCTCGTTGATACCGGCAACAGTGTGAACGTCCTCTACTGGGATGCTTTCGAAGGAATGAAGCTCAGGAAGGACATGCTGCACCCTTTGCGCACCCCGCTGTCCGGTTTCACCGGGGATTGCATTGACGCTGAGGGCACCATCATCTTGCCGGTGGAGATCGACGACGGCCCTCATACTGCCCGGATCGGGATGACGTTCGTCGTGGTCCGCTTAAAATGCGCCCACAACGCCATTTTGGGCCGACCCGGCTTGGAAGACTTGGGGGCCATATGCTCCGTACGACATTCATGCATCAAATTCCCCACCGACACTGGAGTGGGAGTGGCACGTACGGACCCACATATGGCCAGGGCCTGCTACACGAAGGCCATGGAGAAGCTCAACGAGCGGGAGGCTCGGGTCAACAGCATCTCCGAGAAAGCCAAACAGGCCGACTTGGACGCTCATCTGGAACCAGCAACTCTGCTGGAAGAAATCGAGCTCGACGACCCGACGGACAGGAAGGTGTCCATCGGTGCGGATCTAGAGCCGGAGATCAGGGCGGGGGTCATAGCTGTCCTCCGAAGGTTCAGGATCTTATTCGCCAGAGGGCCAGAGGACATGCCGGGCATCGACCCCAACCTCATATGCCATAGACTCGCTGTGCGGTCGGACGCCAAACCCGTGCAACAAAAGAAAAGATACATGGCGGCCGACCGACGCGATTTCATCAGGAAGGAGACGGCGACTCTCCTCAGCATCAAACACATCCGGCCGGTCATCCACGTGGAGTGGCTGGCCAACGTGGTACTAGCCCCGAAGGGCGACACTTGGCGGATGTGCGTCGATTACTCGGACTTAAACAAAGCTTGTCCGATGGATCCTTACCCTGTCCCGAGGATCGACTTGCTGGTGGATGAGACGGCAGGCTGTGAGCTGCTCAGCTTCATGGACGCATTCAGGGGCTACCATCAGGTTTTCATGCACCCCGATGATGCCGAAAAAACGGCGTTCGTTACGGCAGACGGTGTGTATTGCTACATCGTCATGCCGTTCGGCCTAAGGAACGCCATGGCTACTTTTCAGAGGATGATTGGGATGTTGTTCAAAGACGTACTTGGGAAGACAATGGAGGCTTACGTGGATGACATCCTGATCAAAAGCAAGAGAAAGGAGGACCATGTCAAGGACATGGAGAGGGTCTTCGGCGTTATGGAAAGAGCCAGCATGAGGCTCAATCCGAAGAAGTGTGCCTTCGCCGTCAGGGGCGGCAAGTTCCTCGGCTACATGATGAGCGAGCGGGGGATCGAGCCTAACCCGGAGAAGGTGAAGGCAATAATGGACATGGAGGCCCCGAAGAACCTAAAAGACGTGCAGCGCCTCACCGGGCGTCTGGCGGCCCTGAGCAGATTCTTATCCAAGCTGGCTGATAAGGCGATTCCCTTTTTCCAGATCATGAAGAAGGCCAATCCCTTTGAATGGACCCCGGAGTGCCAGGCTGCTTTCGAGGATTTCAAGGTATATCTCTCCTCTCCGCTCGTCCTCACCAAAGCGGATCCCGGGGAGAGATTGTACATGTATCTGGCAGTAGCTGATCTGGCTGTAAGTGCCGTGCTGCTGAAAGAATCTGAAGGCGTTCAGCGGCCAATATACTTTGTGAGTAAGGCGCTGAACGGCCCCGAGACGAGATACACACTGATGGAGAAGACGATCCTCGCCTTGATTGCATCCATCAAACGCCTGGCGCCGTATTTCCAAGCACATCCGGTAACCATCTACACAACGCAACCCCTCGCCACAGTCCTCAGAAATCCAATGGCGAGCGAAAGGATAACCAAGTGGTCCTTGATGATCGGCCAGTATGACGTGGACTTCAAACCAAGGCCGACGATCAAGGGACAGGCACTGGCGGACTTCATTGCAGAATGCACCGCGCGCACCGAGGACGAATCCCATGACAGCAACGACTTCGACAATTGGTGGGAGATGTACACCGACGGGGCCTCGAGTGCGCGGGGCTGTGGCGGAGGAGCAGTGATCACTTCTCCCGAGGGTTTCAAAGCCTACTACTCTATGAAATTTGAGTTCAAGGTCACCAACAACGAGGCTGAGTACGAGGCGCTTATCGCAGGGCTGAAATGCGCGAAAGCCCTCGGAGCAGCTCGTCTGAAGGTGAGAATGGACAGCCAGCTGGTGGTAACCCAGATGAACGGCACTGCAGAAACCAGGGAAGAGAGAATGAAGGTCTACAAGGAGTTGGCGGAGGAACAGACCGCGCAATTTGAGCAGGTGGTCCTTGAGCAGGTATCGCGGGTGGAGAATGCAGAGGCGGATGTACTGTCAAAATTGAGCAACCCCCCAACCGATGATCCGGCATCAAACATCCCCCGACACATCAGAGGCTTCGTTAGGCAGGAGGTATTCCTAGCACCGGCAACGGACGTCATCCAGGTGGAGGTTATCTCTGTTGCCGAACCTAACTGGGCAAAGGAGATAGCAGATTACCTCAGAGATGGAACACTCCCTGAGCCCGAAGGGGATGGCAGCACAGGAAGAGCCGCGTGGATAAAGAGGCGTGCCCCTAACTTTGAACTTATTGACGGGCAGCTCTACAAGAAGACGTTCGGCGGACCCTACCTCAGGTGCCTCCCGCCGAGCCTGGCAGCAGCGGTGATCGAGGAAATACACGAAGGGATCTGCTCCAGCCACCAGAGCCCCCGGACCTTGGCCAGAAAAATCATCCTGCAGGGCTATTACTGGCCGACCATACAACAAGACTGCTTCAACCACACTCGGAAGTGCGCAGTATGCCAACAGTATGCACCTGTCCCTGGCCGCCCAGCAAGTTTCTACACCCCGATGACCATCGCACTACCTTTTGCTAGGTGGGGCATAGACCTGCTGGGTCCTCTGCCAACGGCTGCTGGTGGAAGGAAGTTCGTCATCGTGGCGGTTGATTATTTCACAAAGTGGGTCGAGGCCGAACCATTGGCCTCCATCACTGAATTCCAGTGCCAGAAGTTCGTCTGGCAGAACATCATTTGCCGCTTCGGGATCCCAGAGCAGATCATCACCGACAACGGCCGGCAGTTCGTCGGCAGAGGCTTTGAGGCATACTTGGCGAAGTGGGGCATCAGGCACTCTAAGGCCTCGGTGGCCTACCCGCAAGCCAACGGCCAAGTGGAGAACATGAACCAATCAAGAAGAAGTTGGAGGACTACGCTTCCACTTGGCCGGAGCAGCTGAATTATGTCTTGTGGACATATAGGACAACGCCCAGAACGGCGACTGGGGAAACCCCTTTCGCCTTAGCTTATGGGTTCCAAGCTAAGGTACCGACGGAGGTGTTGGTACCTACACATCGCACCAAGCACTTCCAACCGGAGGACAACGAGACCAACCTACGAGCGGAGCTCCATTTCATTGAGGAACGGAGGGACCTAGCGGCTCGTCGCATGGAAGAGTATCACAGGGCCACCCAGAGATACTTCAACAAAGCCGTGAAATTCCGCGAAATAGAGGCCGGGGACCTCGTACTCAGGAAAAGAGAGAAGAGCAAGCCGCTCGAAGGCGGCAAAATGGCGAAGAATTGGGAAGGACCTTACCGGATCATCAGAAGATACAACCAGGGGACGTTCCTCCTCCATACCCTGGAGGGGAACCATGCCGGGATGTGGAACGTAGAACACCTGAAGAAGTTCTATCAATAGTTAGAGGCTGTTGTTCCTGCTTTATTCCCACTCCCATGTAATTTGACCGGACGTCGTCAATAATAAAGGCCCCCTGTCTTTTCATCACTTCTGTTCTTGCCAACGACTGCTAAAGAAGGGAATCTCGATGCAGATAAACCTGTTCCTCCTTGCGATGTCTGCGGATACCGAACGTCTCCTCGAAGTAGGGACGCCGGTAGGACCAAGGACTAAGGACGAACGAAGCACCAGGGAATCTCGATGCAGATAAACCTGTTCGTCATTGAGATGTCGGCGGATACCGAACGTCTCCTCGAAGTAGGAACGCCGGTAGGACCAGGGACCAATGACGAACGAAGAGTATAGATTGCCTCCCTCAAAAAAAAAAAGAAAAAAAAAAGATGGGGAGAAGAGGAGAGTAGCTCCTATACGGAAGGGAATCTTGCCCGGGTGTGCCAGATCTTCCCCCACCGCCGAAGACGAACGCCTCTCGATGTAGAGGTTAGTAGAGACGTGGAGGGGGCTAGACGAACCAAGGGAGCCTGCCAAGATAAACCTGTTTATCCCACAAATGACCATGGATCGATGGACGTGGGATAACAAAGTCGGGAACCCGTGAGGGTAAACCTGTTCGTCCCTGCGAGTTCCTTGGGTACCGAACGTCTTCTTCGAAGCAAGAGACGCCGGTAAGACTAAAAGGACCACGGACGAACGAAAAATGGGGGAATCTCGATGTAGATAAACCTGTTCCTCCTTGCGATGTCTGCGGATACCGAACGTCTCCTCGAAGTAGGGACGCCAGTAGGACCAAGGACCAAGGACGAACGAAGACTAAAAGACTCCAAAAAAAAAAAAAAAAAAGATGCCAGAAGAGCATGGAGCAAAAGAATGATTTTTATTCTTCGGCACTATTGGCCGGAAAATTACAATGTGCGAAGGAACAATGCAAATAATGGGAAAAATTGTACAAGTACAAGGTAATGAACGGAGAATCACTACCGATCGACGTCCGGAGCTGGGGCTTTGGAAGGAGTCTGCCTGGCCTTCTCCCTAGCTTCGGCTTCCTCCTGCTCCTTCAGCAGTTCAAGGGCCCCCGCATGGGCATCTGCCATCAAGACGTCGAAGCCAGCCGCCTCCGGATCGAAGGGAGCCCCGAAGTGACGCTCGAACGTTTGGAGATTCTCCGCTACTAAACCAACCATACCCTTGCGGTAGGTATCATCGGCGAGATCGTCAAGAAAACGACGTCCGGTGGGGGTGGCCTGGAGCAATTTAACCCCATCTAAATAGGCATCCGGGCAGGTGGCCAGGAACTCGCCGACGAGCCGCGGGAGGAACTTCATGGCCATGGTGTGAATGGCGCCAGTATAAGCCTTGGACCTCTGGAATGCTATGGATCCGGACTCCTTGATTTTGGCAACATCGGCCTCATAAATAGGGACATGGTTGTCCACGCCCGTCTGGCGGAGCTCCACCTTGGCCTGCTCTACGGCCCACATCCGGCTGCGGAGATCCACGAGCTCGGCCTCCTGCTTCTTGAGAAGCTCCTTCTGAGAGGCATTTTCCTGGACGAGCTTATCGTAGGCATCGGCTTTCTCTTGAAGAGTGCCAGCCCTGCCTTTTGCATTCCTCAGAAGGGCGTCGCATTCGGCCCGCACCCTGGCCATCTCCCTGCCTTGGTGCTCGAAGGCCATCCGGGCCCTGTGGAAGTAGAGCCCGGCTTTGTCCAAAGTGCTCTGACCACACTCCAGAAGGTCTTCGAGTGCCTCCTGAGCAGCGAAATCCTGGGGGACCTTGAGATTCAGGCCGCACCATATAGAGGATGCTGTTTGACCAAAGAGCATCATTGACTCCTTGCGTGGACCAACCCTGGAAAATTCAATCAAACCGAGGGAGGACCCATTGGTTTCTGGGGGCGAAGGAGGATGAGCGTCGTCAGAATCCTTGGCAATCTGGGCATCATCATCCCGGAGACGACGAACGTCAGAAGTTCGTGGGGGAGAAGGACGGGACTTGTTCCGAGAAGTGCGCTTCCGCTTGAGGGGACTTCCGGGCTCCCCATCAGAGTCGTCGGCCACTATAATGGCCTTGGAGGCAGTACCCTCGACGCGCAGCCTCTTGGAGGCACCAGCTCCCGAATCATCCTCAGCCCGTGCCCTGGTCACCCGAGTTTTGACCTTAGGGACGAGCGGCTTCCCGGGCTTGTCATGCCCCTTGTGCTCACGGCCGGCGGCAGTCGAAGCAACGTTGACTCGGATCATGGTGGACGTGGATGGAAAAACTCCTGCACAAAGGGAATCAAGACGTTCAGAACCATAACAGCGAAGAGATGTTAAAACAATACAAGTACAAACGGACGCACCTAATCCAGCCTGAGCTTTAAAGGGCTCGGCCACCAGCAACCGGAGGTTCTGGATGCCAAGTCCGGCTATGCGCTTCGCATATCCGAGCTCCTCGTCCGTCATGGGCGGCGGGATCGTCTTCACGGGGTAAGCATTCCACCGATCAGAGAATGGCATCGGTGAGCCTACTCCGGCCAGGAAGAAGCGTTCTTCCCAACCGTCCGGATTCCCAGCATTGTTCGAGAATAAGACCATGGACGGACGGGCGATAAGGGTCAAATACCCTGTACGTCCGAAGGGGGACAGACGGAAGAAATGGTTGCAGCAGGTCCATGGTGGGGGTCACACCGACGCCGTGGCATCTGATGATGAAGCCGGCAATTATCCGGTAGGCGGCAGGGACGAACTGCGCTGGCACTACCTTAAGGGCCCTGAAGAGCTCCAAGTGGAAGCTATGCAGGGGGAAGTTCAGCCCGGCTATCACCGAGTCCACATGGACCACCACATAGCCGGGCAGGTGGCGCATGGGACTGCGCAGACGCCGATCGTCGTATGTCCTTGGAGGATAGAACCATTGACTGATCAGACGCTTATCGGCGTTCGTCAGGCGTTGAGTTTGACGCCGAACGCACGAGAAACTGAGACTGTAACGGGGAGGCCGAGGCGGCATTCCCCGCTCATAATATTCCAAGTCATCACCGGAAGAGCAACCATCGTCGAAGCAATTTCCGGAAGACATGGCAACGAACGGTACCTTTGGAGTTCGAGGTTCCGATACGGTTTGAGAGAAATCTAGAGAGAGAAGACAATTGTGCAGCGTAAGGAGAAGTATGAATGAGTTACATGGATCCTGGGTACTTATAGGCAGCACCGCGGGAACACACCAACCGAAGTGGGACACGTGGCGCCTGGGTACTGGTACCTACCACGGTATTTAAGGTGCCTCGTTTCCGTCGCCGCATAATCTCGGCAAGGGTGGCCGGATCGAAGCCACGAACGTCCAGCGGGGAACTCGGGACGCCCGAAGATAACGACCATCGGCTGTCCCTAATATCGGCGGCTAGTAGGAGACATATGCATCAACGGGCTACGTTCGTATTTCTATACTTCATGCCATTGGAACATGTAGAACAGACGGACGTCCCCATACGTAGCTTGAATATTCATGTCACGCGACGACGGACGAACATCGTTACCAGACGCTGATCCTGGGAAGTACGTTCATACGTCCACACTTTGGGTACACACCGTAAGCCGCCGACGAGCGTCGTTTCTTTGTCAGAGTACTTTGAGGACGGCAAGCCGGCATCAAAGCCTTGCATCGGCACCCGAGAACGGGCCCGAGCCGTACCTCCGCACACTTGAATACGTACGGAGGTTTGACAAGGGAACAAATACGAACGTCCTCTCGGACTCTAACCCTGCTACAAAGTGTATCGAGGCACCGAAGGGGTTTCCATACAACAGACGATGAAGGAAACGAAAGCAGAAATAAAGAAGTAAAGATCATGAACGTAGAGACAATTTGGGCAAAAATTGTATATATTCTTCGGCTCTAACGGCCGGGCATTACAAGCGCAAAATGAAGAGATTACAATGTACATTTACACCATGAAAGGGGACTCAGGCCGGCTGCCTCCCGGGATCTGCTCCTCCTCCTCGGCTTCGGGCTCGGGGGACGGGGGTTCCGGAGTTTCCCCTCTAGCCTTGGCCTCCTCCCGCCGTTGGTCTCTCCCCAACTTCCCCAAGGCTTGAAGCAGCAGATCGTCGTCTGTATTTGCAGCAAGCTCGAAGTCGCCCCCCTGCAGCCTCGAGAAAATGGGAAGGGTGGCCTTGACCCCCTCATTGTAGCCAGCGGCGAAGGAGCTGTCGCCGACCTCGTAGAGGAACTTATGCGACAAGGGGGAGCTCTCCAGGATCCGCACGCCGCACGCCAGGCGCTGCCGGGGCGGGATCTTCGCCAGCGCCGCGGAGAACACATCGCCGAAGGCCCCGGCGCAGTAGTCCTTGGCGGAATCCATAAATTCCCCGGTGTTCTTGTAGCCGGAGGTGTCGACCAACCACTCCGGAGTGGCATCCTTGGCGGCAGGAAGCACCGGAACAAGCTTGAAACCGGCTCTCTCAAGACCGGCCAACTGGCTGCGGGATTCGGCCTGCAGGGCTGCAATCTCCCTCCCCTTGGCTGTAGCCTCCGCCTCAGCTCGACGAGCGGCCTCCCGGGCTGTGGCGACGGCCGCATCAGCCTTGGCCTTGGCCTCCTTCAGATCGGCCTCCCTGGCAGCTTCAGCCTGGAGGACTAGAAGCCCAGACTGGATGACAGAAGAGAAAGTAATGGTCAGGGGATGAACGTCAAGGAAAAAATGTACTCGGATCTAGCAAGGAGGAATTACCTGAAGAGCGGCTGCCAGGGCAGCACTAGTCGCCTCAGAAGACGAACGGCGGGGCAGCTCGAGACCGGCCTTGAGGGCCATCTCCCTCCAAAGCTCTTCCGCCGGGCGGCTCAATGGCAGAGAGCCGGCATCTTCAAGCAGGGGACCAGTGGGGCCTGCCTCACGGCCCCTCTTCTGCTTCTTCTCGGGGACCCTCTCTGTCCCCTTCTGAGGAGCCGCCTTCGAAGGGACGACCGGCGGCGGAAGGGTAGCTTCAAGGGCAGGGGCCCCAGAACCCTGAGCCAGCATGGTGGCGATTAAATGCTGCTCGCCCTCAGCAGTTCGCCGGGGCAGCATCAGAAGCCGAGGAGTTGGACTCCGAGGCGGGGGCGTTTTTGGCTTTCGCCAGTGCGGCTTTAGCAGCGGCCGCCTTGGCCTTCCTTGTCTTCAGGCACTCGGCGTGATTCATCTGGTCTCTGTCTGGCGGAGAACCTGCAAGAAACAACAAAGGATTAAAAGACGAGCGGGGAATACAATAAGACACTCACCTCGAAGGACAGGACCGCCCGGTGCCCCGAGACGAGCGTCGAAGGGTGGAAAGAGTCCAAAGACACGGGCGGTACCTATGCCTGCCCCAGAGAGTGCCTCGAAGGTCAGATATCCGGCTATAAGACGGACGCCGCCCCCCAACACCTTCTCCACGTCCAAAAGCAGATCGTCGGTCGGCTCCGGTGACTCAATCTTTGGGGGATAGCCATTCCACCGAATGGGGAGAGGAGGCTCGTCGTATCGGAGGAAGAAGAAACGGTTCTTCCAGTCGTGGATGGACGAAGGGTAGCTCTTGAACAACCGTCTCCCAGGACGTGCTGCCACGCTCAGATACCCGTCGGCATTCTGGGGAGTGACGCGGTAGAAGTAGTAAAAAAGCTCCAGAGTGGCAGTGGCTCCCGCTAGCTTGCAGCGCACCAGAAAGGCAGATATGAACCTATAAGAATTTGGCATGAACTGCGCCGGGGCCACCTGGAAGCAGTGGAAGAATTCCACATTGAACGGGTGGAGCGGGAACCGCAGCCCGGCTTCAATGGAATCCAAGTGGAGCATGATCATCCCCGGACGTCTCCTCATCACATGCTCGGCGCCTCTCACGCTCCAGACGAACGGCGGGGGGAAGAAGGTACGGATTTTGTTGAGGGCCACGCGGGAGAGGACTTGGTCATGGTCAAGGGCGCTCCTGATCGGGCAGATGTGGCGCTCCAAATCCGTAGGGATGCCCAGATCATACACCTCCATATCGGAACCGGATTCGGCCTCCTCTCCAGAATCGTAATCAGCGGGACGCTCGTTTAGGGGGACTGCGTCAATAACATCCACTGCCCCGTCAGCATCCCCATCCCCGGCGTCGCTCCCACTACTTTGAGGAGCATCATCCGGCTCACCATCAGCCCGGATGGTCCCTACCGTCGTGGCCGCCCCAGAGGTCCCGGAAATACTGGCCTTTCCGGGGGAGCGCGCACTCACATTGTCCGAAGAGGAGCCCGAGGAGGAACCCGACGAACCGGACTCAGAACTTGACGAAATCTCCATCGAAGTCATGTCGGCTAGGAATCAGAACAAGAAAAGAAGCAGAGGGGGAAAATTACCTTACAAGGGGGTTAGCCGAATTCGGAAGGGGAGAAGAAGACTTGAAGAGCTGCGGAAAGTCGAAAGCAAGAGGGCAGAAATTGGGAACCCTAATTCAGAGGGAAAACCCGGCATTTATAGCAGAAACACCGATGGGGAAACCAACGAGGAGCTGACACGTGGCAAGGAGCGTATTCCGGCCCACGCGCTGTGCGTGGGATGGGAACGTAATGATGACACTTCCTCGGGAAAATGCACCGCCGCAACATCAGCCGTCACCTCGTTTCCTGAACCGTCAACAGCTGTCAAGCACCATGACCACGAGCGTACGCTTCCACCAGATGCAATAAACACAAGTACCAAGATACGGACGTCTACTTCGGGGGAGTTCATACTTCCTTATGTCCTGCGCATGCTCAGAACATCAGAAGTGGGGGACTTGTGTTGGGTTAAGGGCCCAAGCCGAGGTCCGGCCCACTAACCCATTTTGCCGGACGAACGTCCAGTTAGAACACTAGGCCAGCCCACAGGCCCATGTTCCTTGAGGATGGACGAACGTCTGGGGTTGGGGTTCAGGCCCAGCGGCCCCTCCCGACGAGCATCAACGTAGGGACGAGGAGCAGGGCCACGGGCCACCAGGGATGACGACGAACGTCCCCATGGCAAGCCTATAGTCATCGCAGGAAACCTAGTCCACATGGTGAATACCCGTAAGGCCAGGAGACGAACAGCCGGTATCTCCTGAGGGTCCCTTGGGGCGATCCAACTCACTTCCCGGGCGGACGAACGTCCCCACCGATTGGGCGGGAAACCTAGATTCTGGCGGGAAGAGCATTTAATGCTGAAGATTTGGTGGTTGGGGCACCAGCGGTCCACAGGCTGCCACGTCAGTATAGCCACCTGCCCATTGGTGGGTATAAATAGAAGCATTTATTTCATTGTAAAGGGTTGGCAACTTTCTATTCTTAGCATACTAGCTTCAGCATTATTACTCGCAGCATTTCTAACTGCCTTGTAAGACGAACGGCCGACGTGCCTTTTTTAGCAAGTAGATTGTACTTAGGGGAGTTATTACGAAGTTAATAATACCTATTTACATTGCCTGCTATTTCTTTTGTTTCCTGATCCATCTGATAGTTGTTGGGCTAGATATTCATACACTTACTCCACTCGAAATCTTTGGGCTTACGTGTTGGGTCCAAGGGTTGAAGGAATAAACCTCAACACCTTGTAATACCACATCTAAGCAATTCCATCTTGTTGGTGAACTTTCTCATCATGTTGAGAGCAATGGTGTGGTTATAGATGAAACCACTACACATATACCCTTTATTATTGTTGTTTTAATTGTGGGCAACTTCTCAATATCCTCAAGCATCAAGTCTATGCAATGGGCAGCACATGGTGTCCAAAATAAATGCTTTCATTTAACTTGTAGCAGTTTTCCTAACACGGAAATCAATAAACTCAACTTGGGCAGCATACTCACATTATGGAAATTCAAAACTCTAAATTTTAAATAAAGTTATGTTTAACTAATAAATATTACGCGCAAGAGCATAGTTACTTCCATTGTCAGTGATCACTTTCACCACATTTTCTTCCCCAATGGTCTAAACAAATTGATCATGAAGCTCAAATAATTTCTCACCAGTTTTAGTGTGTTCAGAACCATCAACACTCTTCACAAACATTTACCCACTTGGGCAGTTCACCAAAAAATTAATCAAGGTTCTATTTTTCCTATCTCTCTATCCATCGGACATAACTGAGCATCCATATTGTGTATGTTCCTCTTCATGGCCCTTTAAGAGTTCCTTAGTGTATTCCAATTCTTTTTGAAGAAGTGGAACTCTACACTCATGGTAACTTGGGGGCTTTAAATGAGGACCATAATTTCCAATGGCCTCAACCATCAATTTGACACTTTTTGATTTCACAACATTAAAAGCAATTCCATTTGTGCATAGAAATGTTTCAATATATTGAATGGTTTTGTCCCTAGTTTCCTTGTCACAAGCATCATTTATGCGCGTTTGCCTCTTAGCTTTTCCCAAGCTTATCATTTTTCTGGTTTCTTATAGTACAGCAAGTCTAAGGGCCCTTTAGGTAGCCCTTTTGGCACTAGAATGAGAGGCAGCTGATGTTAGGGGGCTTTTTCCTTTTCTGATATTCAGAATTTTATTGAGTTCTTCAATTTTATCTTCATCTTCTTGCAACTCCATGTATGGTTCTTTTTCCACTTTTTTCTTTTCATATGCTTCTTTCAGTAAAAGTGTAACATTAACTGGACTTTTCCTGCAAGCTCCTACAACTCCTCTAATTCCCATTTGGTGTCTTTTGGCTCTGGTAATTCCTCCAATAGTAGTTTTGCCACAAAAATCACATGTAATTGTCTTCTTGTCATTTAAATCTTTCAAACTAGTCCACTCCCAAATCGGGTCAAGGTAGTCTCTTGTGGGCTTAAACATGGCAGTGGCAGTAGAATCCATGCTTAATGAGAAGAAGAAAAGAAGACTTCAACAAAGAAAAGTTTCATCTTGTGGAAGGTGTTACAGCACAAGTAAAAGAATGAAGGAAGAGTAAAAGATGAAGTAACGATTGTACTGGAAAGAGGTGAAGTGGAAACTAGCGAAGAGCAGTCATCGCAGATGAAAAGGTTGTCATTGTTGAAAGAGAAGTCATCGCAATCCAGAGCAAAAAGAACGACATAAGGAGTTCAAAAGACGAGACCGTTTGTAAGGTTTTGGTCTGCGCACGTGTAGAATGGTTTATTGTGGTTAAAATTTTATAATAACAAGACTAATTTTCCCTTCAACCTAAGCCCTAAATAAATTAAATGCAGAAAAACAAACGCAGGACATCGAAGGAAGAAATAGCGCCGCTATTGCGGCCGCCTTTAATAAAATTGTGCAACTGTTATTGCGGCCTCCTTAGACGCTTCACCAAAATGCTCCGCACCAGGCCATCGTGTAGCACGAGGCCAGTCTGCTGCTCCGCACCACCGCTAATCCCCGATATAGCTCGTGATAGCGCCGCTATTCACTTCAGTGTGTGCGGGTCGATTTTTTATTTAGTAATTGTTCTAAATAGGACTAACATTTGCCCAAAAATCACAAATAGGCTAGGATAGATCCCTAAATCGTTGACAAATTGGACTAAACATTAAGAGAAAAGGGGCAAATACGGCCTCGTACTAACAAAAAAAAGGTCAAATAAGACCTTATTTTAGAGGCTCTGTCCGGCCATCACCATTTGGGGTAGTTCCCGTTGGAATTTTTTGATGACATTTTTTGAGCATCTTATTCAGTAAGTCTAGTTTACTCATACCAAATTTCAGCTAAAAATTCAATCGGGAATACATTCAAATGAATTCTCTAAGATAATTGCGCAGTTATATTCAAGAATTCATTTAAATGCCTTCCCGATTGAATTGTTAGCTGAAATTTGGTATGAGTAAACTAGAATTAATGAATAAGATGATAAAAAAAAAAATCATCAAAAAATTCCACCAGGAACCACCCCCAATGGCGAAGTCCGGACATAACCTCATAAATAAAGCCTTATTTGACCTTTTTTGGTTAGTACGTGGCCTTATTTGCTCATTTTCCCAAACATTAATGTTCTACACTAAATACCCTTAAGGGTATTAATTCATAATGAAATGTTTTAATTCATAATAAAATCGTAATAAAGAAATCATAAAAAATTGATTAACAAATGTATAAAATAAAAGTTTAAAAAAAGGTTTTTTGAACTTTGTTTTTTTTTTAAATAATAAAAAAAATACTCCCCCGTCCCCCTATAATTGTCCCATTTTTCCATTTTTGGATGTTCCCTTATTATTGTCTAATACCATATTTGGTAACATTGATAACATTTGTATGACTCTAATTCATTCTTACTTTATTCCCACTTTATCAACTCATTATCAACCAAATAATTTTACTTTTCTTAAAAATCACATCACTCCCTTCCGTCTCAATATTAGGGGGGCGGAGTTAGTAGTAAAAATCCATACAAAAATAAAAAAATAATTATGTATGTCTTTCCCACTGCCTCTACTACCTCATAACACCACTACCTCCGATCGATGGAAAAATATCATTTTCTTGTAAATAATGCAATTTTTCCGAAAATGCAAAGAAAATTGCATTATTACTCTTGATAATGCCAAAATTTTCCGTTCAATCTGCCATAAATATGGCATTAGTAATGCATGTTGGCATTTTCCCCAGTAATCAGAACTAGTGATGCTAGGGGTGGTAGAGGCGGCAGAGTTTTTTTAAAGTTTATTTTTATTTTCAAAAAATCTTTGTTTTGAAAATTTTATTTTATAAATATTTTATTATTATTTTACGATTTTTATTATTTTTTAAGATTTTACTATGAATCAAAACATTTCAAAAGCTACAAAGGTATATTTGTTCAATCACACATAGATAGTCCTACTAGGAAATTTAAAACAATATAATCCTATTTGTGATTTTGGCCCTCTTTTAATTCTATTTAGATAATTCACTTTTATTTATTCTAAAATGATTTTCAATTAACTTTTCTTCATCAATCAATATAATAAGGGAAAGTTCCCAAAATAGGACTAAAACAGTTTGAAAATTTCAAAATAGGACTGTCATGTTTTTTATTCTGAAAATATGAGTAATTATTGTCAAGTTTGGAAAATACTGTCATGTTTGAAGTCTGGTACTATCAAAACATGACAGGAATTAATCCTATTTTGCGAATAAAAACATGGCAATCTTATTTCGGGTAATATTCTCATATGATAATCTCATTTAACTCATTCAGTTTTCGAGAATAGATTTGTAATCACATTTAAGTTTAATTACTAACATGCATTTTATTGCACTTAATTAATCGTGTACAATGTGGTAGAGTGTATTCAAATGTGGGAGGGGTAGAGGGAGCATGTATGTACGTAAGAGATGGCAGCTGAAAATTAAATGCCTTACGCTTTGGAGGCAGAATAAAGAGCGTGCAGCGGAGCGGAAGGGATGGCTGCCGCCATGCCGGACCCAATATTGACTATCGCCCCTCTCCTCCGTTGAACCATCCCCGGCAACACCGCCTGAGTCACCTTACTCACCCCTTCCACGTTCACCTTTATCACCTCCGCCAGCAGCTTCTCCTCCACCTCGTGGAAGAACCTCGCGTACGGATAAGTCACCCCCACGTTGTTCACCAGCACTCCCACGTCCAGCCCCTCGACCGCCTCCCGGATTCGCCGAACGCCGCCGTCCAAATCGCCGGAGAAGTCAACCAGCACGGTCTTGACCTTCAGGCCCCCGTACTTGCCCTGTATCCCGTCGGAAACCTCCTTCAGCTTCGTCGGGTTCCGACCCACCAGGACTACGTTGAGCCCCTCCCGAGCCAGCTGGAAAGCGAAGGCCTTTCCGATGCCGTCAGTGGGTCCGGTCACCAGAGCCCACGACCCGTATTTCCTGAGATTCTTGGCGGGCCGGAGGAAATAGGCGTGGGCCCATTTCAGAATGGATAAAGAGAAGGACAAGAGTTTGCAGAGGCCGAGGGGCAGGAGTAGAAGAAGCCATGGGTGTTGAGAGAAACAGAGGTTGGTTTCCATTGTCATGTCTGGTAGTGGAAATTATCAAGAGAAACAAGAGATCATATATCCTGCTCTACCCTCTATTTATCCCATATTAGTTGTCCACTTTCAATTTGGCACGATTATTAATAAAGTGGTTGAAAAGTAAAAGTTGTGGTTGAGATTTGGGTAGAATAAAGCAGGGGTGGAGACAGGGAGGGGCTGGGGGGGCCTCGTCCCCTGCAATAAAAAAAATTCTTAAGTATATGTTATGTATAAATACTTTTAATCTATAGAAAACATGTTGATATTTTAAACTTTGGCCCCAATAATGTAAAATTTTTAAGAACCGGCACCCTTAACCATAGATTTCTAGCTCCGCCACTAGAATAAAGTGAAATGAAAAGAACCACATATTTCTTGCCAAAAAAAGAAAACAAGACATTCATTTTGGGACAACCCAAAAAGGAAAATAAGACAACCAAAATGGGACGGAGGGAGTATAAAGTATAAACAACAATATAATAAGGTTATTGAAGTATATATTGATAAATAATTTTGATGATTCTATATATTATACTTTCGTATATTATAATGGGATAACTGGAGATAATTATGATTATTTCCTTCGTTCTTCTTTAAGCGTAAGTTTAATATCTTTTCACGGCTGCCAACACACAAGTTTGACCATTAATATCTTTCATTCCTTATTAGTAAAAAAATTAGATTTTGAAAATGCGAAATGAGAAGAATTTAACTATATTTTTTTAAAATTTAATTTATAATACATTAATAAATACTCCGTAAAAAGGGACAGAAAGGGTATATAAGATTGTTACTTATTTTTGAAAATAAGAGTAAGAACATTTAGTTAAGACATTCAAAACAGAGAGTCAGAAGTTTAAGATGTAAGAGATGGTGTATTACATACTCCGTATAACATTACTCTCACTGATTATGTACTCCGTATATTGTTTCTACCTTGGTTACTACTACCTCCGTGGCTCCGTCATGGATAGAACATGACTTTTACTTTTGTCATCGTATTTTAGGAGCTCAATTAAAGAACAAATGTCTTGCATGCCTTTTAACTTTTGGAGAGAATGAATGTTATCCACTGAAATGTAAAAAGTGGGTGGATAGTGAAAGGTAGTTAGGACATGTAATGTAAAAGGAGTTGCCTAAAAAGGAAACGTAAACCGTAAAACAGCACACGTACCAAAAAGGAAAGTGTAAAAATTTAAATGGGACGGAAGGAGTATTAAGTACTACCTCCATCCCACCAGCATTCGGAAGGAGGTGATGTGATTATTAAGAAAATAGATTTATGTAATTTATCGATATTAAATTAATAAAGTAAGAAACTAAGAATAAAAAGAAGAATGATTTAAATCACACAAATTTTATCAAATTTGGTGTGAGATAATTTATGTGAGACAGATCGAAAAGAAAAGATGAGACAATTTAAGCTTGAAAGAGAGAGTAGTATTGTACGGAGTATTATTATTCTCTATATATATCCCTCGAAATTTTGATATCTTTGACTTTTCAAGTTAATAGTGCAAGTAAACTCTGACTAATTATTCTGATTAGTGTTGTTTTATCACTTTTGCGGAAGTTTTATATTTTATACTTTTAAAAGTATTTTCGAAAAAGGACATTTTCATATAATTTTTGTATTATATGGATTAAATTATTCCCTACAAAAATATATTGACAATGTTTAATTTGATTGGCAGAAACATTCATGGTAAAATTGTGAGGGATCGACACTGAGTACGTAATTGATTGATTAAATGGTCATCAATGTTAGGGTGAAATTTCAGAACGTACAGAGCATGGAGCAGCTGTTAGGTTTCGTTCTCATATTGACAGAAGCTTTGAATAGTTGTTGGCTGAGCTATTGATTTCATGTATATATATGTGATAGATGATGAAGAAAAAGGACTGATCGCCATCCACCAAACGCTGTCCATGCACGTTTTCTATCTTTAAACGTAAAAGGGGAATACTGATAGGATAGTCTTTACTTCGTGCTCACCAAGCTCTTTAATGCGTACAGTGCTACTGGTGTGTATCCTCCTCACCCAAAAATTGATATAGCACACGCAAGACAGCTCAGTTGGTCGAGTGATGGGAAAAACAGATGAATGATTAAGGAGGTTGGATCGTGTGCTGGGCTGAACCTCTGATGTGCACGGAATCATGACCCTGATATGTCCTGTTGAGTCGGGGTGTTTAATTTGGTTGCAGTTTAGTTTATTTTAATTCAATTTTCAATTTTTCACTACAAACCCTTCTTCTGCCGTCATTATTATGTCAACATCTCATGTTCACGGGCGTAGCTAGGGAGGGGTCAACTCTGCCCTGACCCAGCCCAAATTTAAAAAAAAGTCTAAATTTTTAGTGTAAAAATTATGTGTGCTGTAAGGATCGTATACTTCCGTCTCCGGCTCAGGTCTTTCTACACACTCTCACACACCACTTTAGGGGAGGCTTTGCACAACTTTAAGTTTTTATCTCACCACTAAGTCCCTCTCAGTTCTCACACAAAGGGAAAGAGAAGGAGAGCACTGCTCTCAGGAAGGTATCACTCGCAGGCTGCTTCACAAAGGGAGAAGCGAGGGGTACAAATACTAGGCTGCCAGCTAGAAGAGAAGTCACGGGTGAGGTCAAAACAACAAACACTCACATGCTACAAAGACAAGGCAAAGTCACATGTATAGGCCAAGACAAGGTGGATGCAGCGGACAGAACACAAAGGGGCCAGCCAAGTGGGTAAGTCAACCCTCAAACAGGTATATTATTGATCAGATAAAATACCAAGTAAAGGTACCAAAGTGGGAGTAAAACAATAGGGTGCAAGCCTCATCAAATAAAGTGGAAGGGAGGCCTTGGTAGGACCAATACCTCCAACATGTGCCCTAGCTCAGTCCGGCACGGTACCCTGGCTCCGCCCCTGCTCATCATCGATAGTCCATTTTCCACCACCATCGATAGTCCAGTCCCTCCCCTTGGCAACTCAACTCCCATATTTTCCACCACCAATCTAACAAATAGTGTTACTAGAAAATTGGATGATGTGAAAGACTACTTTCGGTGGAAGAGTACTAACTCACATGGGCTCCTTCGATGGTTCCATTCTCATGCCTAGTGTATATTTCTGATCTACATCAAGGTCAACTTTCAATTGAAATTATGTATTAAATCGCTCAAAATTAAACAAAATATGTTTTTTGATTTTTCGGCATTGTCTCCTGGTATATTTGTGGAGTTTCACATGCAAGATATAGCAATCAACTCTTATACACGATTGTATTCAAGCACCATTAATGTCTGAAAATTTTACATGTTGCGTTCCATGGAGTTGAAAAGGATGGTACCAAACATAAAGAAAATGACACCTAAAGAATAGATCAATACATTAACGACATAAAAATCTTAGTTGATCCTTTTGGTACTATGAGCTCTCTAGTTTATTACCATTACATTATACCATTCTTGGTCTTGGTGTATAGTATAAATTATTGGTAAATTCAATTTCCCCATTTCCTGGAAAACTTGATGTTTGATTAAGAGCTCAACAAGCTCCTATTGTGGTCAACCAAGAGCTCTCTCTAGACCGGTTATCTTAATCGATCATGGTGAGCAGTCTTGGTATTGTGGTGATTAATGAGGTGGACGTCAATTGTTGGTACTGGGTCCTGATGGTCATGGAATCTAAGCAATTAGATCCTGTTAAGCCTAAACAATGAATACACGGACTATAAGATTAGTTTGCTTTTAAGATTGGGTAAAAATACAAACATATAAAACATTGGGCTACTCCTTTTGTTAGGAAGGAATCCCGAATCCTAATACCTAATGACCCAGCTTTCCGTCCTTTTGGTCTCAAATTCTGTAAGCATGGAAAACTATTGATTTTTCATCAACATTTGATTGTGCACCCATATTTTAATTTATTGCATAATAAGAACACGCATCCCATAGTACTCCAAGTGAAATGGAAAGTAAAATAGTCCTTAAAATGGAGGAATCGTGGCATGCAACCTCTAATGAATGCAGGTGATCGAGCTATAGTACAACAAAAACTATCCAATATGTTTGGGTAGAATAGAAATAAAGCTTAACATTGGCATGGGATAAAATATTGTCTACAGGTTTTGAGAGGTCATGTTTGAAACTTCAAGTTGAGGCCTCAAGGATGGAAGCAGAGACGCTAAGTATACGTGAAGCTCTGAGTTGGCTTAAGGCACAAGGATGGGATTGTTTGGAGGTCGAATCGGGTGCTTCTTAGGTAGCAAACCCCATTCTTTCTTTGCCTGATCATATAGGCTATGTTTGGCACAACGAGCTGGAGCTGGAGACGACTAATGTCTGAATTGAGAGCTATTGTCTGAATTAGATACTACTGTCTGGAACTGAATTGCTAGTTGAATCAAGTTACCCGTTTGACAAAAAAGCTGAAAGGGGACTGGAAAATGTAAAATTACATCTAAGGACATAAAAAATGCTATGTATTATTCAAAATATTTATAACAATGATTAAATTACTAGTTTTTCACGTAAATAGATATTTTATTTGTTTAGCTTATTTCATCCCAACTAATTCAGTATCATTATGAATCATGTTTATGATTAAGTTGTTCAACCCATAGCTATTTCATCCTAGCTAATGATCATTTTTCACTCAGTATCAAGGTTGTTAAAATCGTATTTTTGAATCGAATCGGTAGATGTTTTTGAAAATCGAATTGTAAAGTCGAATCGCAAATCGTAAGATTTTATCAAACATATTTTATTAATTATAAAATAAATAAATATTAAAATTAAGTTGCAAGTTAATGGTATTATGTCATTTTATTACATACCACTATACCTACAAGGTCAAAAACAAGATTTATAAATTATTTTTATATTGTAAATAGAGTGAATAATAACATTAAACATATGTAAAACATAAAAATAATTAAATAACACAAGAATCCATTACTTTTTTAGATATACTATTGATGTTATTATTATTGAAATTTTGTATCAATTTGTAGTAGTTAATTTTAATAAATTTGAACCATTTTCACTAAAAAAAACTTTTTCCGATTTTGCTACGATTTTGATACGATTCTACACGATTTTTGTACGATTTTGTTACGATTTTGTACGATTTTATGATTTTACGATTTTACCTGCAATTTGAATCGATTTATTATTGTAGAATCGTAAAATCGTACGATTTTACGATTTAAATCGAGATTTTAACAACCTTGCTCAGTATTATTTTTATGTCTTATTTGTTCAACATTTTTATTTATTCAAATTAGATTTATAAAATCTTAAAAATCAACTGCACAAATTATGGTCAACGTGAACAAACAAATATTGTATATTCGTTTATAACTTTATATACATATGAGGGATGAGACTATTTATACATATAGTACGTTAAGGCTATTAACAGGGAAGCAACGAGGTAATGGGCATGGAGGTCTATTGCACAAGGGCTGAATCAAAACGTTTGATATACCAACGTTGCTTATTTTCAGTTTAAGCTCACACAAGTCATTCCTCCAAACAGAGCTACTTTTATATTAGTTGGTTGAATTTTAAGAATTTCAGCCATTTTTGAGCTTAAGTGGAGTGCCAAACATAGCCATAGTCTATATAGATGCTGCCCCTCTTTGTATTCAGAATTATCTCGATTATGACTTGATTAAGGTGCGCCCACCCATGATTAATAAAAGTTACGAGTAGTTTTATTTACTTCATGGAAAAAACCTATTAAAAGCAAGCCATGCTGTTAGAATCCCACATCGAAAACTTTGAATTAATAAAGTGCTATATTAAGATATGAATTATTCTTCCTATCAGGTTGATTCAAAGTTTTCCAAGTTTTCCCGTGTGGATTCTAACACATGCCCTTAAAAAGAAAGTAAGAAAATGAGTGCCTCAAATCGGTTTGAAGGCGGTAAGAGAACAACTATCTGATCTCCCTTAGCTTTTTTTTGTTCATTCATGAGCTAACAATCAATCAATCAATCAGTACAAAAGTTGGAATTTTGGCAGTGAAATTATGTGTGTGTAATGTATAAATACTATACATGATTGTAGTGAAAAACGAAGAACAGCTCACACTCCCATATCGCCTCTAGATATATAGATTGCCCGCCCACCGGCCGATAAGCTGCCTCTCTTTCTTGTTCCCTCGATCGTCTTTCTATTCAGAAACAGCAAAACCACTTTTTCTGCACTCCACAAATTACATGTATAATATGGGATGGGATGAATGAGAAGAATGATTTATGGAAGATCGATCAGAGTACTACGTAGTACTCCCTCAGTCCCAAAAGGATTAACAGTACAATAAAGTTTTTTAGTCTTTCTACCACACTTTCTTAATCTTTGTGTCCAAAATAAACAAGACCATCAAATTGGGACGGAGTGAGTACATACTATATACTTCCTCCGTCCCCGAAACAACTTTTCAGTTTGACCTACACACATATTAAGGAAATAAACTTACCAAGTGGTAAATTTTACTGTTTCGACATTGTTTTGCACTGTTTGACACTGTTTAGAAGTTGATAACTTTCCATTTAAGGAAATTAGAAGTTAAATTAGGGACATCCAAATAAGGAAAGTGAGAAGTTGTTTCAGGGACGGAGGGAGTACTTCGTATATGCGTACCGTGGAGGGTTGCTTGTAAGATTGGTTGTGCAAGTGTTGCCTGTCGTTCATTGACTTGGCGGCCGGTTGCGGGGCGGAAGTGGCGGCGGTGGATTTCTTCTCATCCCTGGCCTTGGCGAATATGACCGTAAACCCATCGGCAGAGGCCGGATTATTGACGTCCCACTCGCCGAATTTTGGCAGCGGCCGCCCTTTCTCCTGCTGTCCGCCCACACCAAAACTTCATCAGCAAAGTAGCAATAATATAATTTAACCCAAAAAATCATTTGTACACATAATTTGTACACTCATTTAGTTGTTGTGTACCCCAACAGCTCGTTCAGAAGCTCCTATGTACACGCACAACTAGAAAGTGTGTACAAATGTGTGCACATAGCACTTCTCCAATAGAAAATGTGCAATCCAATATTTCCAAACTTTAACTTTTCCCTAGCTTATTTTCACAATAAAATGTTATTATGAACAACCCATAAATAAATGAAAGTATAAGAATTTATTTTGCAACCCGGCCAAATAATAATTATTACTGTATGTATGCCCCCACAATATAAATTAGTGGCAACCATATTGATCTAATTTAACTCAATCGAACCATATCAAACAGAAGTGGTCTGAACTGGAACCAATATGTCCATTCTTAATATAAAGAATTTAATGCACCAAATTAAACCTTCTTGTGAAATATAAATTCGGCGCATTAGCCCCTGTGATTTAAAAAATGCGTCAAACTCCCCTGTGTTATGGTTATTCATGCACACAAAACTCCTTCTATGAACAAATTTAATTGCCAAAAAATGAAAAATGATTAGTTTTTTTTGTATAATTTAGAAATTCTGACAAAGTTATATGCATATTCAATCATATTATTAAAAAAAGTGATTTCAAAATTCTAGAATTTGTTCTTGAAGAGGGTTCTGCGCATAAATAATTATAACACATGGTGGTTTGACGCATTTTCTAAATCACATGGGTTAATGCATGGAATTATATTTCATGAGGGGATTTGATGCATTAAATCCCTAATATAAATGTACGAGAAGAAAGAAGCAGTAGTCAAATACCCATTTGCATGGACCCTACCTAATTCTACATACATACTCCCTCCGTATTTTTTTGTTTGCTACACTTTCCTTTTTTGGATGTATTCAAAAATTTGCTACATTTTCCCCTTTTGGTAGGTTTTTCTTTTAAAAATACTCAACTACTCTTACTTTTTTTACTTTTTATCTTCTCTTTCATACTTTTTCACCTTCTCTCCTACCCTTTCTACATTATTTATTACTCCTACTATTTCACTCTTAAAAATTGTGTCAACCCCTATTGTAGCAAACAAAAAAAATACAGAGGGAGTATTCTCCATACAACCCTGCTTAGTGTACAGTTGTACACACCGATAGAGTTGTCTATGCCGAAACAAAATTTTTCGTTTTATTGCTTATCACAAACAAACAAAAAATTCAGTGAAAAGAATTGTGTAAATAAGTTTTATTCTCTTCACAAACAATTTAACGGGTGTCTTAAATGGGGTAACTTGGCTTCTACAAGCATCATTTATCTTCTCCATAACCCAGACGCCAACATGGCCATTTGTGGCAGAATCTATGACCCGTCGTCTACCACCTAACGTTTTCCAGAACAATAATGAGGTGGACTGTATGTCTGTCTACATCAAAATACATGTATATTTTTTTAAAGGATTCTTCTTGTTGTACCCACTATTGTACCCACTTTTGTACCCACCATGTCTTCATAGACATATTTTTGTCTATGACCGGGATTCACAAACAAAAAAAAAACTCCTCACAGACATGGTGGGTACAAAAATGGGTACAATAGTGGGTACAAACAGATTTTTCCTTTTTTAAATGCGTTACACAATCTCGAAAAATTATAACTCAAACACCCGATCAAGTATTCTCTTCATCCAAAACGAATGTTAAAAATCAAGGATTGTATATAATTCTACAAAGGTTGGAATTGGAGAGGAAATATATCCAAACAAAACCCGGCCAGAACATTATTGTGGTCGTTATGAAACGAACATTGTATTGATCATCAAAATGAGGAATCTAATTGAATTGATAACAAAGAACAAAAAAAGATGTTTTAATCGATCATTGATATCCAAATTAAAAGATGGAAAGAGGTAGCTTAATTAAGAGATGGATGATCCAAATTAAAATGAGGAATTGAAGTTAAATGAGAAAAGAGGAATTGAACTTACAGACGTCATTAAAGATTGACTAATTGCAGGGAGGCTGCAGGGAGGAGGATTAATTAGGGAAACAAAAAGATATATGTGTGGAGAAGGTAGAGGATTAAGGAGTACGTGATGGATCGATGATGATGATGAGGGCAGCCGAGTTTTGAGGGGAGATGAATGAATGAATTAGATGGATGATGAACACCATTCACCAACTTAACATATTCTTATTATCACTTCAATTAATAGCAATTATTATTAGTTGCTCCGTATTTAGTCACTATTTTAATTAACATTGAATAACAACTCATTAATATATACTAGTATATTTTTCGAATTGAGGGATAAAGTTTTCCAAGATTAAGAGCATCTCCAATGCTATAATGTCCACGGTGCACATGTGGCATGAGTGATAGCCACAAAAATATTAGCAAATGAATTATCTCTCTCCTTATTTGAATGATTTTATACAATTTTGGTAAGCTTTTCCCTGCAATGTCAACATCTAGACGGTCTCCTTGACATTGTAGAGAAAAACTTACTAAAACTATATAAAATCATTGAAATAAGGAGAGAAAGAATTTATTTACTAATATTTATGTGGCTATTTCTAATGCCACGTGTGCACCATCCACATTTTACCATTAGAGATGCTCTAATACTGAGTAAACAAAAGCCCGGACGATCTAATCTTCTGGCTTTTTCTTGGTAAGAATTTTGATGACTGAGATGTTTAACCATTTCCCTTTTTGGTGGCTGGTGAAGCCGAATATTTTAGTTGTAATTTTGTATATCACTTTGGAGTAGCAAGAAGAGCACCAAGACAATTAGACTAGACTACATTAGTGCGGTATTAACGATCTTGAAGGATTTATCGAATCTTTTATGTTCTATGTCTCATTCCATTGTAGCCTTAGGCTACTCATTCTCTTACATATTTTCTATCTTTTAATAATAAATTAGTTATTTGATTGGACAAACTTTCCGGTCTGATATAGTTTGTTTAAGTTTGATTTGGTCTAATTTAGCTTGATATATGTCTGATCTCTGTGTATTTTATAACTATCCAATTTTGGTCTGGTATGGTCTGTTTAAGTATGATCTCATTAGGTCTAGGGTGTTTAAGTCTGCCTCTTTGATAAGAACCATAGTAGTTTGGTATCTGTGTTTTTTATAACTATTGAATTCTGATCTGGTCTGATCTGTTTAAGTCTGGTCTGATCTGATATGTTTAAATTTGTCCTGATTTGATATGATCCGGTGTAGAGCGGTCTAGAAATAATCCCTCTGTCTCATTGGACTTTGCCAACTTTCTTTTTTTACTTGTCCCAAAAAACTTTGTCACTTTTCTATTAAAGCAACTAATTTGTGGTTTTGACAATTTCTCTCTCCTTTGCACAAATTTCAATCACACATTTTTTACTATTCTTATTTCTCATCTAGTTTGCATTTGGCAAAGTGTACAAGGAGGGAGGTAGTATAATGAGGTAAGGGTCGGATTGGTACTCGAAGTTGCATAAAAAGTGTCAAATAAGTCCTTATATAGGAGGCTCTGTCCGGCCGTCGTCATTTGGGGCGGTTCCCGGTGTGGAATTTTTTGATGAAATTTTTTGAGCATCTTATTCATTAAGTCTAGTTTACTCATACCAAATTTCAGCTAAGAATTCAACTGGGAAGACATTCAAATGAATTCTTGAAGATAACCGCGCAGTTAAAAGCGCAATTATCTTCAAGAATTCATTTGAACGACTTCCCGATTGAAGTTTTAGCTGAAATTTGGTATGAGAAAACTAGGCTTAATGAATAAGATGCTCAAAAAATTTTATCAAAAAATTCCACCGGGAACCGCCTCAAATGGGGATGGCCGAACAGTAAGGACTTATTTGACACTTTTTATGCAACTTTGAGTACCAATATGACACTTACCTGGTAGTATAATGGAGCAAGTGGGATTATATCGGGCATAATAATATAGTAGTTGCATACTTGCATCCAACTAGTACGTACCATCCTCCACCCGGTGTTTCTCCATCTTTCATGCTTGATTCAATCTAATGGCCAAGACTTCATCATGAGCACAGCCTATTCTTTTCAGTTTTATTATTAGAGAAACTTTGTCAATTACGTGTTCTCTTGTGTACCTCATGATAATGAATAAATGAATAATGAATATGTAGAAGAAAAAAACGTCTAATTTGGTCTAGTTTAAACTTTCCCGTAAATGTCTAATTTGGTCTCTAGTTTAAACTGGTCTGAAATGTTTTATATGTATCTTACTATGATTAAAATATGGTCGGATTAAGGGAGTGTTTGCAATTGCTTCAACTTTAAAAAAATAATTTTTTAAAGTGATTTGGGGAAAAATGATTAATAGTAAAAGTTAGTAGTGTTTGAGAAAAAAGTGATTCTGAAAAAGTAAAAGTTGGTAGTGTTTGATAAAATAAGTATTTTTTGTGTAATAGAAAAAGTGAAAAGCAGTTTAAAGCACCCTTCCACCTGCTTCCAACTTTTAGCTTTTAAGTGATTAATTTAAGCCGAAGCTGTCATTTGAAAACACTCTTTTTAACTTTTTTTAAGCCAAAAGCTGAAAAGTGCTTTTTTTAATCAACTGCAAACACTCAAGTCTGATTTGGTGTTATGGCTTAATAAATTAATAGAGTAGGCAGCTAGTTACCTGAGAAATAATTGAGTTGAGTAAGTACTTCAGTCAGTCAGCAACTTGTTAAACAAAATACTCCCTTCCCCTTTTAAATGTCCCGTTTTACCATATTGGGATGTCCCTATTTAATTGTCTCATACCTTATTTGGTAAACTTTGTGTGGTTCAAAATCATTCTTACTTTATTCTTACTTTATCAATTAATATCAACCACACAAACTCACTTTTCTTAAAACCTGTGCCACCATCTCCCGTCCCATTTAAAAGGGGACGGAGGGAGTATATTATAAAAAATAGTAAGACTTTAATTAGGAAGCTC